>JAQBHY010000147.1:0-20564 GCA_027574665.1 Rhynochetos jubatus
CCAGGCCCTATGGGTGCCCCACGGGTGCCCCACTCCCCCCCAGGGTGCCCCACTGTGCCCTATGGGTGCCCCGCTCACCCCCAGGCTGCCCCACTGTGCCCTATGGGTGCCCCACGGGTGCCCCGCTCCCCCCCAGGGTGGCCCCACGGCTGCCCCACGGGCGCCCCCCCCACCTTGAGAATGCGGCTCTGGGTGTAGACGTAGGGCACCCCCGAACATGATGACGGCTCTGCCGTAGTGATGCACTGCGGGGGGGGGGGGGGGGGTGTGAGGACCCAAACGGGGGGTCCCCAGCCCCTCAACCCCCCCAACCCCCCCAAATCTCACCGAAATCGATGCCCTCCGACACCTTCCCGCGGGCCACCGAGAGCAGGATGGCGCCGCGCCCGTTCTCGCAGGCCTGAGCAGGGGGGGGGAGAGGGGCGTTGGGGACCCCCACCCGAGGGTGCTGACCACCCCACCCCCCCCCCACACCCCCCCAAGCCCCCCCCACCTCCTGGTACTTCTCCAGCGCGACGCTGGTCTCGGCCCCGTCCTGAGTCTCGATTGAAGAGGAGTTTGTTCCGCTGGATGTTCTCCAGGATGCCCTGGAGGGGGGGGACGGGGGGTCAGGGGGCGGTCCCGGGGGGGTCCCGGTGGGGGTCCCGGGGCAGGGGGGGGGGGTCGTACCTGCTCGTACCAGGCGGCCACGATGTTCTCCAGGTACTGGTAGCTGGTGAAGAAGGCGACGATGCCGTCGGGGACGACGGCCGACAGCTCCAGCAGGAGGTTCCCGTAGTTCCGGATCACGGCTGAGGGGGGGGTGGGGGGGGTGGGGCGTGGGAGGGGGGGGGGGGGGGGTCAGGGGCATCCCCGGACACCCCCCCGACCCAAAACGGGGTGTTAAACCCTTCCCCCCCCACCCCCATCCCGGACCCACGTCCACCCTCAGCCCCGCCCACGGCCCTGTGACCCTGCCCCCACGCCCTGTAACCCCCCACCGTGAGCCCCCCTCCCGGCCCCATAAGCCCCCCCCCCAACCTCCTGTCCCACCCCCCCCCTGTGCCCCACATTCCCCCCCCCCCCCAGCCCCCGCACCCCCATCTCCATCCCACCCTGGGTTCCTCCACCCCCCAGCCCCGCCCCCAGCCCTTTAACCCCCGCCCCCCCTGCCCCCCCCCCAGCCCCATAACCCCCCCCCCCGGGACCGCCCCCCAGCCCCCCGTGCCCCCCCCCCAGCCCCAGTAACCCCCCCCGTGCCCCACATCCCCCCCCCCCAGCCCCACACACCCTTCCCCATCCCTCCCTGGGTCCCTTTACCCCAGCCCCGCCCCCCAGCCCTTTAACCCGCCCCCCTGCCCCCCCCCCCCCCCAGCCCCATAACCCCCTCCCGGGACCCCCGCAGCCCCCCGTGCCCCCCCCACAGCCCCATAACCCCCCCGTGCCCCACATCCCCCCCCCCAGCCCCACACACCCTCCCCCATCCCTCCCTGGGTCCCTCTACCCCAGCCCCACCCCCAGCCCTTTAACCCCGCCCCCCCTGCCCCCCCCCCCAGCCCCATAACCCCCCCCGGGACCTCCCCCAGCCCCCCGTGCCCCCCCCCCCCCAGCCCCATAAACCCCCCTGTGCCCCACATCCCCCCCCCCAGCCCCCACACACCCTTCCCCATCCCTCCCTGGGTCCCTCTACCCCAGCCCCGCCCCCAGCCCTTTAACCCCGCCCCCCCTGCCCCCCCCCCCAGCCCCATAACCCCACCCGGGACCCCCCCAGCCCCTCGTGCCCCCCCCCCAGCCCCATTACCCCCCCCCCCCAGCCCCCCCACCGATGTCCTCGCGCGTCTCAAACTTGGAGCTGATGGCCACTTTGGTCGTTGCCGCGACCCACGATCTGGGGGGGGGTGGACGGGACACACACAGGGGGGGTCAGTGACCCCCCCCCCCAGCCCCCCGACCCCCCCCCAGCCCCCCCCCCAACTCACCATGGGGCAGAGGCAGGTCCTGGCCAGCGTCATGCTGAAGGTTGCCATGGTGACGGGATGGAAATCCAGGATTTTGGGGTAGATTTCCAGGGGGGAGAGAGTCTGGGGGGGGGGGGGGGGGTCACGGGGGTCAGGCGGGGGGGGGGCTGTTGAGGGGACCCCGGGGGGGGCGGGGGGTACTCACCCCTGAGGTGATGATGACGGACTGGAAGCGCTCGAAGATGGGTTTGATGGCGATGGAGGCGTCCATGCAGCTGAGGGGGGGGGGGCAGGGGGGTCACACAACCCCTGTGGCCCCCCCCCCAACCCCCCCGGGACCCCCTCAACACCCCCCCCCCCCCCCCCAAACCTGAAGTGCAGGACGGGGTTGGGGATGGTGGGGGTCCGGTCGTCGAAGGGTTCGATGATGATGGTGAAACCTGGGGGGGAGGGGAGGGGGGTGAGCACCCCCCCCAGGCCGCGGGGGGAGGGGGGCGGGGGGGGTGCCGGGGGGGGGGGCGCACCCTGGCGTAGGTGCTGACGAGGGTGGCGAAGTCGGCGACGAGGGTGAGGGGGGAGAAGGCGGCCACGTCCGGCACCTCCAGAGTCCGGAGCAGCGAGCGGAGCCGCTCCGAGCAGAACCTGGGGGGGCACGGGGGGGGGGGCACGGGGTGAGGGGGGGGCACGGGGGGACACACGGGGTGAGGGGGGGGGAGAGAGGAGCCTGGGGGGGGGCACAGGGGGGGAGAGAGGAGCCTGGGTGGGGGCACGGGGGTGAGGGGGGGCATGGAGGGACATGGGGGGGCACGGGGTGAGGGGGGGGCACGGGGGGGACACACGGGGTGAGGGGGGGAGAGAGAAGCCTGGGGGGGGGCACGGGGTGAGGGGGGGCATGGGGGGACATGGGGGGACATGGGGTGAGGGGGGGGGAGAGAGGAGCCTGGGGGGGGCACGGGGTGAGGGACATGGGGTGAGGGGGGGAGAGAGGAGCCTGGGGGGGGCACGGGGTGAGGGGGGGCATGGGGGGGCATGGGGGGGGCAGAGGGTGGGGGGGGGCATGGGACACTGGGGAGAGGGGCATGGGACACAAGGGGGGGGCACGGGGTGAGGAGGGGCATGGGGGGGCACGGGGGGGCACAGGGGGGCATGGGGTGAGGAGGGGCATGGGGGGGGCACAGGGGGGCATGGGGGGGCACAGGGTGAGGGGTGGCATGGACACTGGGGAGAGGGGCATGGGACACAAGGGGGGGGCACGGGGGGGGCACAGGGTGGGGGGGGGGCATGGGACACTGGGGAGAGGGGCATGGGACACAAGGGGGGGGCACGGGGTGAGGAGGGGCATGGGGGGGGCACGGGGGGGCATGGGGGGGCACAGGGTGAGGGGGGGCATGGGACACTGGGGAGAGGGGCATGGGACACAAGGGGGGGGCACGGGGTGAGGAAGGGCATGGGGTGAGGGGGGACACGGGGGGGCACAGGGTGGGCACGGGACACAGGGGGGCACGGGGTGAGGAGGGGGCATGGAACCCTGGAGGGGGGCACGGGTGAGGGGGGACACAAGGGAGGCACAGGGGGGGGCATGGGGTGAGGGGGGGCACGGGACACTGGGAGGGGGACATAGGGTGAGGGGGGGGCTTGGGACACCGGGTGGGGGGGAGACAGGAGCCTGGGGAGGGGTTAAAAGACCCCCAGGGGGACACGGCACCCCGGGGGGGGGGAGTTAAAGGATACTGGGGGGGGCACACGACCAGGGTGGGTCACCCCAGCCCCCGGGGGGGTCCCCCAGCCCCCCCTGGGGTCACCCTATGTCCCCCATCCCCCGGGGGGGTTCCCCAGCCCTCCTTGGGGTCACCCCAGCCTCCCTCATCCCCGGGGGGGTCCCCCATCCCTGCCTGGGGTCACCCCAGCCCCCCTACACCTCCTGGGGAGGGGTCCCAGCCCCCCTTGGGGTCACCCCATGCCCCCCCCCAGCCCATGCGGGGGTCCCCTAGCCCCCCTCCATCCCCGGGGGGGTCCCCCAGCCCCCCCTACACCTCCTGGGAGGGGTCCCAGCCCCCCTTGGGGTCACCCCATCCCCGGGGGGGTCCCCCAGCCCCCCCTACACCTCCTGGGAGGGGTCCCAGCCCCCCTTGGGGTCACCCCATCCCCCGGGGGGGTCCCCCAGCCCCCCCCTCACCGCAGGGGCTTGCGCTCGATGCAGACGGCGCGGCGCAGGTCCCGCAGGAAGGCGGGGGGGCTCTCCCGCACGGCCCGCGCCCCCCCGACCCGCGCCCCCAGGTACCCCAGGAGCCGCCGCAGGAACCCCACGAAGTGCTCGGCCGTCCGGATGCTGCGGGAACCGCCTCTGCCCGGGGAGGGGGTCACGGAGGTCGGGGGTCACTTTGGGGACCCCCCACCCCCCTCCCCGCACCCCCCCCTCCGAGGGGCTGGGGGTGTCTGCGCTGGTTTGGGGAGGGGAAAGGGGTGGGTTGGGGGCACCCTGGGGGTGTCCTAAGTGTGTGGGGGGTGGTGTAAGGATTGGGGGGGGCACTACAACCGCGGGGGGGGTCCCCAAAGCCCGGGGGGGTCCCTAAAAATGGGGGGGGGGACACACAACCTTGGTGACCACCCCAGAGCAGGGTCAGGGAGCACCAGAGGGGGAATCCTGACCCCAAACCGGGCTCAGAGCGCCCCCCCCAGGGCACAGAAATGAGGGGGGTCCCGGGGGGGTCCCCAGAACCTGGGGAGGGGTCTCCAGAGCCCGGGGGGGTCCCTAAAGATTGGGGGGGGGACACACACACACAACCTTGGTGACCACCCCAGAGCAGGGTCAGGGAGCACCAGAGGGGGAACCCTGACCCCAAACCGGGCTCAGAGCGCCCCCCCGGGCACAGAAATGAGGGGGGGTCCCCAGAACCTGGGGAGGGGTCTCCAGAGCCAGGGGGGACACACACAACCTTGGTGACCACCCCAGAGCAGGATCAGGGAGCACCAGAGGAGGAATCCTGACCCCAAACCGGGCTCAGAGCACGCCCCCCCAGGGCACAGAAATGAGGGGGGGGTCCCTGGGAGGGGGTCTCAGGGGGTGGGCAGGGGTCTCACCTTGCAGCACCTCGTCGGGCAGCACGGGGTTGGCGAGGTGGAGGTCGGCGTCGCGCGCCGCCTCCCGCAGCCCCTCCACCAGCCGCCGGTACTCGTCCGCCAGGCGCTGCGCGTCCGTCTCCTTGATCCTGGGGGGGGGAGTGGGGGGGCACACGGTGAGCCTGGGCGGGGGTGGGGTCCCAAGGCCGCGTTTGGGCGGGGGGGGGTGTGTGTCCCACGCTCACTTCTGGATGGTGGCGTGGAGCGAGGCCACGTTGCCTTGGCAACGGTCGAGCGTCCGGCGAGTGATGGTCACCCCATGGACTCGATGCAGACGTTTGTCTGTGGGGTTGGGGGTTAAATATCACCACCACCCCCCGGCCCCCAGTCTCTGGAGACCCCAAAAAAAGCCGGGGGGGGTCGGCACGGGGGGTGGGGGTGTGTCACGGACCGATGTTGTGAGCTTCGTCGAAAACGACGACGGATTTTTTGGCCAATTCCTTGGAAACGAGGGCGGCGATTTTGGGGTCCAGGAGGTAGTGGTAGCTGTAGACGACGACGTTGGCGTGGAGAACTGGAGGAGGGGGGGGACACACACACACATGATGCTAAAGGACAGGTGACACCCCCACCCCACCCCGGACCCCCGCCACGGCCACGTACCGAGTAACGGGCGAGGAAATAGGGGCACCAGCCCCGGCGGCGGCCGTGGGCCTTGAGGTCGTCCAGGTTGTAGACGCCGTAGGGGAGGGGCTGCTCGCGGCCCTGGGTGTCGAAATCCTGGGGGGGGGCGTGTGGAGTGTTGGGAGGGGTCCGCTGGGGGAGTTGGGGGGGTAGGGAGGGGGTTTGGGGGTGTTGAGGGGTTTTTAGGGGTGTGGGAGGGGAGATGGGGGAAGGGGGAGGTGGTGGAGGGTCGCTGGGGGGTGAGGGGGTCCCCGGGGGGGTCCCTGGGGGAGTGGGGGGGGTCCCTGGGGGGTAGGGAGGGGGTTTGAGGGTGTTGGAGGGGTTTTTAGGGGTGTGGGAGGGGAGATGAGGGAAGGGGGAGGTCGCTGGGGGGGTGAGGGGGTCCCCAGGGGGGTTGCTGAGGGGTTGAGGGCTTCCCCTGGGGGGCCCCTGGGGGTGTGTGGGGGTCTCCGGGGGGGTTCCTAGGGGTGTGGGTGTCGCCGAGGGGGTCCCTGGGGGGTAGGGTGGGGGTTTGGGGGTGTTGGAGGGGTCTCTGGGGTGTGGGAGGGAGATGGGGGAAGGGGGAGGTGGTGGGAGGGTCCCCAGGGGGGTGAGGGGGTCCCCAGGGGGGTCCCTGGGGGAGTGGGGGGTTCCCCTGGGGGTGTGTGGGGTCTCCGGGGGGGTTCCTAGGGGTGTGGGTGTCGCCGAGGGGGTCCCTGGGGGGTAGGGTGGGGGTTTGGGGGTGTTGGAGGGGTCCTCTGGGGTGTGGGAGGGGAGATGGGGAAGGGGGAGGTGGTGGGAGGGTCCCCAGGGGGGTGAGGGGGTCCCCAGGGGGGTCCCTGGGGGAGTGGGGGGTTCCCCTGGGGGTGTGTGGGGGTCTCCGGGGGGGTTCCTGGGGGTGTGGGTGTCGCCAGGGGGGTCCCTGGGGGGTAGGGAGGGGGTTTGGGGGTGTTGGAGGGGTTTCTGGGGGTCTGGGAGGGGAGATGGGGGAAGGGGGAGGCGGTGGGAGGGTCGCTGGGGGGGTGAGGGGGTCCCCGGGGGGTCCCTGGGGGAGTGGGGGGGGTCCCCAGGGGGGTCCCTGGGGGACTGGGGGAGGGGTTGGGGGTGTTGGAGGGGTTTCTGGGAGCGTGGAAGGGTCGCTGGGGGGTGAGGGGGTCCCCGGGGGGGTCGCTGGGGGGTGAGGGGATCCCCTGGGGGGCCCCTGGGGGAGTGGAGGCATCCCCAGGGGGGTCCCTGGGGGGGGGAGGGAGGGGGTTTGGGGGTGTTGGAGGGGTTTCTGGGGGTCTGGGAGGGGAGATGGGGGAAGGGGGAGGTGGTGGGAAGGTTGCTGGGGGGAGTGGGGGGGTCCCTGGGGGGTCCCAGGAGACTGTGGGCTGGTTTTGGGGTGTTGGAGGAATTTCTGGGGGTGTGGGAGGGGAGATGGGGCAGGTAATGGGGGGGGGGGCACCTGGGGGGGTTGGGGGGGTTCCCAGGGGTGGGGGGGGTCCCTGGGGGGGTGTATGGGAAGGGGGGGACACCCCAGGGTGCTGGATCGGTCGGGGAACCCCCCAGGACATCCAGGAGACTGGGGGGATGGGGGACAGCCAGGGGGGTGCCAGGAGATCCCTGGGTGCCCGTTGGGGGTGGGGGGCTCCCCCGATGCCCGGGGGGGTGTCCCCAACCTCGAAGAAGCGGCAGGCGGGGGTGGGAGCTGTCGCGCTGGTGCTGCTCCGTGCGTAGGCGACCGTCAGGCTCAGGCACCGGCTGTCCACGTCCTTCCCGAACCGCAGCGCCGACACCTGCCCCGGCACCCAACGGGACCCAATGGCACCCAATGGGACCCAACGGCACCCAATGGGACCCGATGGGACCCAAGGAGACCCAACCATCACCCAACAGCACCCAATGGGACCCAACGGCACCAACAGCGCCCAACCATCACCCAACGGCACCTAGTGGGACCCAAGGAGACCCAACCATCACCCAACAGCACCCAATGGGACCCAACGGCACCCAACAGCGCCCAACCATCACCCAACGGCACCTAGTGGGACCCAACGAGACCCAACCATCACCCAACAGCACCCAATGGGACCCAACCATCACCCAATGGGACCCAATAGGACCCGATGGGACCCAAGGAGACCCAACCATCACCAACAGCACCCAATGGGACCCAACCGTCAACCCAACGGCACCCAACAGCGCCCAACCATCACCCAACAGCACCTAGTGGGACCCAACGAGACCCAACCATCACCCAACAGCACCCAATGGGACCCAACGGCACCCAATGGGACCCAACGGCACCCAACCATCAGCCAATGGTCAGCCAACGGGCACCCAACTGTCACCCAACCAGCACCCAACAGGCACCCAACGGAACCCAACGGGCACCCAGCCAACACCCGTCACCCAACCAACACCCAACTGGCACCCAACAGGCATCCAACTGTCACCCAACGGGCAGCCAACCAACACCCAACCGGCACCCAACTGTCACCCAACGGGCACCCAATTGTCACCCAACGGGCACCCAACAGGCACCCAAATGTCACTCAACAGGCACCCAATTGTCACCCAACGGGCACCCAACTGTTGCGCAAAGGGCACCCAATGGACACCCAACTGGCACCCAACCAACACCCAACCGTCACCCAACAGGCACCCAAATGTCACCCAACAGGCACCCAACTGGCATCCAACTGTCACTCAACTGTCACCCAACGGGCACCCAACCAGCACCCAACTGTCACCCAACGGGCACCCAAATGTCACCCAACGGGCAGCCAACCAACACCCAACTGTCACCCACCCAGCACCCAAATGGCACCCAACGGGCACCCAACCAACACCCGTCACCCACCCAGCACCCAAATGGCACCCAAATGTCACCCAACGGGCACCCAACTGTTGCGCAAAGGGCACCCAACGGACACCCAACTGCTACCCAACAGGCACCCAACCAACACCCAGCTGTCACCCAACAGGCACCCAAATGTCACCCAACAGACACCCAATGGGCACCCAACAGGCACCCAACCAGCACCCAACTGTTACCCAACCAGCACCCAACTGTCACCCAACGGGCACCCAATGGGCACCCAACCGTCACCCCCCGGGCCCCCCCCCACCTCGGGGTGGATGCAGAGGTTCTTGCGGGAGCTCAGCGCCAGCCCCAGGAACGGCACCTTCTCCCCCAGCTCCTTCTCGTAGAACTCCATCAGCTTCCGCAGCTCCTCCACCACCTGCGGCGCCGGCGCTCGGGTGGATCCCTCGGGATCCACACCCCCGGGGGGGCCGGGATCCGCCCCGCCCCCACCCCCCCACCCGCTCCCAGCCCCGCCCCCACCTTCTCGATCTCCGGCACCGTGCGGGAGCAGTAGATGAGTTTGGTGACGTCCAACGGCCGCGCCTGGGGAGGGGGAGGACGCTGCGGTGAGCCGGGCTGGGATCCGCTGGGATCCGCTGGGATCGGGCCCCGGCGCTCACCCGCTGGTAGGCGACGATGAGGGAGAGCAGCGACACCGTCTTCCCGGTCCCCGAGGGCATCTCCAACACGCCGTGACCCTGGGAGGGGGGAGGGGTGGCGTCAGCCCCGCGGGGTTCGGTCCCGGAGCCGGGTGGATCCCAGCAGAGCGGATCCCGGCGCCGGCTCCCGCTCACCTTGGCGTCCAGCGTTCTCTTGAGCTCCAACATGTAGGAGAACTGCTCGGGGTAGATGTACTCGTAGGGGAAGTAGACCAGGAGGCCGTCGACGTTGAGTCTGCCGGGAAAGGATTCCCCCACCGGATCCCACCGGATCCCGCCCCGGCGCCGGCCTGCCCCCCACCGCGCCCCGGGATGGGGGTGAGCCGGCCCTTCCCCGCGCCCTCCCCGTCCGTGGCAGGGTTGGGACAGCCGCCGGGGACGGGATCTGGTGGGGACGGGATCCGGTGGCCAATGGGATCCGGTGGGGGGGGTCACAGTGCCTCTGACGGTGTCGGCTCGCCACCACAGCCCCAGCAGGGATCCGCTCCGCGGCCAAGACTGCTGGGGATCCCGGTGTTCCCATGGGCCCAGTACCCCCAGGGATCCATCAGGATCCCAGCCCTCCCGTGGGCCTGGAACCCCCAGGATCCATCGGGATCCCAGCCCTCCCATGGACCTGGAACCCCCAGGATCCATTGGGATCCAGGTTCTCTCATGGGCCTGGTACCCCCCAGGGATCACTGTGGATCCCAGCCTTTCCACGAGCCCAGTACCCCCAGGGATCCACTGGGATCCCGGCCCTCCCATAGGCCCAGTACCCCCCCCAGGATCCCAGCCCTCCCAAGGGCCCGGTACCTCCAGTGATCCACCAGGACCCCAGCCCTCCTGTGGGCCTGCAACACCCAAGATCCATTGGGATCCAGGCTCTCCCGTGGGCCCGGTACCCCCCAGGGATCACCATGGATCCTAGCCCTCCCATGAGCCCGGTACCCTCTGGGATCCACCAGGATCCCAGCCCTCCCGTGGGCCTGGAACCCCCAGGATCCATTGGGATCCAGGCTCTCCTGTGGGCCCGGTACCCTCAGGGATCCACTAGGATCCCAGCCCTCCCGTGGGCCCGGTACCCCGGGGATTCACTGGGATCCTGGCCTTTCCACGGGCCCGCTACCCTCAGGGATCCACTGGGATCCCAGCCCTCCCATGGGCCCAGTACCCCCGGGGATTCACAGGAATCCTGGCCCTCCCGTGAGCCCGGTACCCCCGGGGATCCATTGGGATCCCGGCTTTCTCGTGAGCCCAGTACTCCCAGGATCCACCGGGATCCCGGCCCTCCCATGGGCCCGGTACCCCCGGGGATCCATTGGGATCCCGGCTCTCTCGTGAGCCCAGTACCCCCAGGATCCACCGGGATCCCGGCCCTCCCGTGGGCCCGGTACCCTCGGGGATCCACCGGGATCCCGGCCTGTCCATGAGCCCGGTACCCCCGGGGATCCACCGGGATCCCGGCTCTCCCATGGGCCCGGTACCCCCGGGGATCCACCGGGATCCCGGCTCTCCCATGGGCCCGGTACCCCCGGGGATCCACCGGGATCCCGGCCCTCCCGTGGGCCCGGGACCCTCCCGGGTTCCCGCCTGTCCGCTGGGCCTGGTCCCCCCCCGGGATCCCGGCCCTCCCCTGGGCCCGGTACCCCCCGGATCGCGGCCTTTGCACGGGCCCGGCCCCCCCCGGGCATCCACGGCGCCCCCGGCCCTCCCGCGAGCCCGGGACCCTCCGGCACGGGACCCCCCCGGGCCCCCCCCCCCGCCCCCGCTCACTTCATGGCTCCCGCCGCCGCCGCCGCCGGCCGCCAGCTGGCCCCGCCCCTGCAGTCCCCACCGCGGTCCGTCCCCGCCCTCCCATGAGCCAGCGCGCTCTTTTCGCCCTCCCGATTGGTCGCTCCACTGCGAGGGGGCGTGGCCTGAGGGGCGAGGGGAAGGGGCGGCGAATCGAGCGCCGAGCGACGGAGCGGGAAGGGCCAAGGGGAGCGACCCCCAGGGCGGCGCAGCGACACCCCCCCCGCCCCCCCCCCCCGTGTCACCCGCCCCCCCCGGACACCAGGGACAAGGACAAAGGTCTCCAAGAGCTTTATGGCCACGCTCCCTGCCCCCCCCAATCTGGGGGGTCCCCAAACCCTTGGGGGGGTCCCCAAGCCCGGGAGGGGTCCCAGGACACTGGGGGGGGGGGGGGTCCCCAAGCCCCGGGGGGGTCCCCAAGCCCGGGAGGGGTCCCAAGGCAGTGGGGGGGGCCGTCCCCAAGCCTGGGGGGTCCCTGGACACTGGGGGGGGTGTCCCCAAACCCCGGGGGGGTCCCCAAACCCCTGGGGGGGTCTCCACACCCGAGGGGGGTCCCAGGACACTGGGGGGGGTCCCCAAGCCCCGGGAGGGTCCCCAGGACACTGGGGGGTCCCCAAGCCCCGGGGGGGGTCCCAGGAGACTGGGAGGGGGTCCCCAAGCCACGTGGGGGGCCCCAAGCCCCGGGGGGGGTCCCAGGACACTGGGGGGAGGGTCCCCAAGCCCCGGGGGGGTCCACAGGACACTGGGGGGGGTCCCCAAGCCCGGGGGGGTCCCAGGGGGTCCATCACCCGCCGATCACACCTGGGGGGGGGGGGGGCAAGAAGAGACACGGGGGGGGGTTAAGGGGGGCGTTAAGGGGGGCAGGTTGATGGGGGGGGGGGGCGAGGGGGCGGGGCCTCACCCGGGTGGCGGAAGCTCGTGCCGGGCGCTGCTCCCCCCCCGAGGGGTCCGGTGCGGGGGGGACACCCCCCGCGTCTGCGGTGTGGGGGCTGCTGGGAAGGACCCCCCCAGTGAGACCCCCAACTCAGTGGGACCCCAAAACCCCCCGTGAGCCCCCCAAAACCCCCCATGAGCCCCCCAAAATCCCCAGTGAGACCCCCAAAATCCCCAGTGAGCCCCCTCAAATCCCCCATGAGCCCCCCAAACCCTGTGAGCTTCCCAAAATCCCCAGTGAGCCCCCCAAAACCCCCTGTGAGCCCCCTAAAAACCCCAGTGAGCCCCCAAAACCCCAGTGAGCCCCCTCAAATCCCTGTGAGCCCCCCCAATCCCTCAGTGTGACCCCCAAAACCCCCCGTGAGCCCCCCAAAATCCCCAGTGAGACCCCCAAAATCCCCAGTGAGCCCCCTCAAATCCCCCATGAGCCCCCCAAACCCTGTGAGCTTCCCAAAATCCCCAGTGAGCCTCCCAAAACCCCCTGTGAGCCCCCAAAACCCCCTGTGAGCCCCCTAAAAACCCCAGTGAGCCCCCAAAACCCCCTGTGAGCCCCCCAAAACCCCCTGTGAGCCCCTCAACCCCCCAGTGAGCCCCCCAAAACCCCCTGTGAGCCCCTCAAACCCCCCAGTGAGCCCCCTCAAATCCCCTGTGAGCCCCCCAAATCCCTCAGTGTGACCCCCAAAACCCCCCGTGAGCCCCCAAACCCCCAGTGAGCCCCCTCAAATCCCCTGTGAGCCCCCCAAATCCCTCAGTGTGACCCCCAAAACCCCCTGTGAGCCCCCCAACCCCCCAGTGAGCCCCCCAAAACCCCCTGTGAGAGCCCCAAATCCCCCATGAGCCCCCAAAACCCCCCATGAGCCCCCAAAACCCCCCAGTGAGTCCCCTCAAATCCTCTGTGAGCTCCCCAAAACCCTCCATGAGCCCCCCAAACCCCAGGCGGGACCCCCCCTCGGACCCCCCCAAAATCAGGGGCAGGGTAGGGGGGCGCACGGGGTGGGGGGGGGTGGTGTCACCTCTCCGTCGGGCGCCGCCGCCGCCACCGCCGCGCCGCCAGGGCCGCGCCGAGGCCGGGAGCCAGGAGGGCGAGGGCGGGGAGGGCGCAGGCTAAGAGCAGAGGGGGAGGGCGTCGGGATTGAGGGGGGGGTCCCCCGACTTCCTCCTCGCAGCGGGGTCCCATAAAACCGGGGGGGCAGGCGCAGACGTGACCGGTGAAGTGGGTGTAGCAGGTGCCGCCGTGGCGGCAGGGGGTCGCGGCGCAGGCGTCGGCGCGGAGGCGGCAGTCGGGTCCGCCGTAGCCCAGGGTGCAGGAGCAGGTGAAGGCGTTGGCGCCGTCTTGGCACGTCCCGCCGTTGGCGCAGGGGTTGGGGGCGCAGTCGTCGGCGTTCACCTCGCACCGGCGACCCCGGAAACCGGGACGGCACCGGCAAAAGGCCCCGCGGCCTAAATCCCGGCACTGACCCCCTGCGACCGGGATTGGGGGGGGGTGTAATGGGGGTTGGGGGGTGTAATGGGGGGGTTGGGGGGGGAAATTGGGGTTGGGGGAGGTGTAACAGGGGGTTTGGGGGGTGTAACAGGGGGTTGGGGGGGTGTAACGGGGGTTTGGGGGGGAAACGGGGGGTTGGGGGGGTGTAACGGGGGGTTGAGGGGGTGGAAATGGGGGTTGGAGGGTGGAAACGGGGGGTTTGGGGGGTGTAACGGGGGGTTTGGGGGTGGAAATGGGGGGTTTGGGGGTGTCACGGGGGTTGGGGGCGCAGTCGTCGGCGTTCACCTCGCACCGGCGACCCCGGAAACCGGGACGGCACCGGCAAAAGGCCCCGCGGCCTAAATCCCGGCACTGACCCCCTGCGACCGGGATTGGGGGGGGGGTGTAATGGGGGTTGGGGGGTGTAATGGGGGGATTGGGGGGGGAAATTGGGGTTGGGGGAGGTGTAACAGGGGGTTTGGGGGGTGTAACAGGGGGTTGGGGGGGTGTAACGGGGGTTTGGGGGGGAAACGTGGGGTTGGGGGGGTGTAACAGGGGGATTTGGGGGGGGAAATGGGGATTTGCGGGGGGGAAACGGGGGGTCTGGGTGTGTAACAGGGGGTTTGGGGGGGGTGTAACGGGGGGTTGGGGGGGCGTAACGGGAGATTTGGGGGGGGAAATGGGGATTTGGGGGGGGAAAACGGGGGGTCTGGGGGTGTAACAGGGGGTTTGGGGGGGTGTAACGGGGGATTTGGGGGGGAAAATGGGGTGTTGGGGGGTGGAAACGGGGGATTTGGGGGGGGAAATGGGGGTTTGGGGGGTGTAACGGGGTGTTGGGGGGTGTAACGGGATTTGGGGGGGCGAAACGGGGGGTTTGGGGGGTGTAACGAGGGGTTGGGGGGTGTAACAGGGACGGGGAGGGTGTAACGAGGGGTTTGGGGGTGCAAACAGGGGGTTGGGGGGGTGGAAGTGGGGATTGGGGGGGGCTGGAAACCGGGATTTTGGGCTGGAAATCAGGATTTTGGGGCTGGAAGCAGGGATTTGGGGGGTGTAACGGGGGATTTTTGGGGGGTGACCGGGGCTGGGGGGGCGCGGGGGGGGGCTCACCGTGAAGGCAGAGGTGCTCGGAGCAGCGGTCGGCGCGGCGCTCGCAGTTGGAGCCGCGGAAGCCGGGGGGGCAGCGGCAGGAGTAGCCGGGCCCCCCGGGGGTCGGGGAGGGGGCGCAGGCGCCGCCGTTGAAGCACGGACCGAGGGCGCACGGGGACGGCGGCACCTCCGGGAGAGGGTCCGGCGGCACCGGGCGCCCCGCGGCCGGGAAGGACACCGGGGCTGCTGCCAGGGCCGCTGCCGGTGCCACCGGGGCTCCTGGTGCTGCTGCCGGTGCCACCGGGGCCGCTGCTGGGGGTCTCTGTGCCACTGCCGGTGCCACCGGGGCCGCTGCCGGTGCCACTGGGGCCGCTGCCGGGGCTCTCTGTGCCACTGCCGGTGCCACCGGGGCCACTGCCGGGGCTCTTTGTGCCGCTGCCGGTGCCACCAGGGCTCCTGGTGCTGCTGCCGGTGCCACCGGGGGCCGCTGCCGGGGCCACCTGTGCCACTGCCGGTGCCACTGGGGCCGCTGCCGGGGCTCTCTGTGCCACTGCCGGTGCCACCGGGGCAGCTGCCGGGGGCTCTTTGTGCTGCTGCCGGTGCCACCGGGGCTCCTGGTGCTGCTGCCGGTGCCACCGGGGCAGCTGCCGGGGCTCTTTGTGCTGCTGCCGGTGCCACCGGGGCTCCCAGTGCCACTGCCGGTGCCACCGGTGCCGCTGCCGGGGCTCTGTGTGCCACTGCCGGTGCCACCGGGGCTCCCAGTGCCGCTGCCGGTACTACCGGGGCTGCTGCCGGTGCCACCGGGACCACTGCCGGGGGTCTCTGTGCCACTGCCGGTGCCACCGGGGCCACTGCCGGTGCCACCAGGGCTCCCGGTGCTGCTGCCGGTGCCACCGGTGCCGCTGCCGGGGGTCTCTGTGCCACTGCCGGTGCCACCGGGGCTCCCAGTGCCGCTGCCGGTACTACCGGGGCTGCTGCCGGTGCCACCGGGACCACTGCCGGGGGTCTCTGTGCCACTGCCGGTGCCACCGGGGCCACTGCCAGTGCCACCAGGGGCTCCCGGTGCTGCTGCCGGTGCCACCGGAGCGGCTGCCGGGGCTCTGTGTGCCACTGCCGGTGCCACCGGGGCTCCCAGTGCCACTGCCGGTACTACCGGGGCTGCTGCCGGTGCTCCTGGTGCCACAGCCGGTGCCACCGGGGCTGCTCCCACGGTTGCTGCCGGTGCTCTTGCCGGTACCGGTGCTCTCTGTGCCACTGCCGGTGCCACCAGGGCTGCTACCGGTACTACTGGAGCTGCTGCCGGTGCTACTGCCGGTACTACCGGGGCTGCTCCCGGGGCTCCCGGTGCCACCGGGGCCACTGCCGGTATTACTGGGGCCACTGCCGGTGCTACCGGTGCCACTGCCGGTACCACCGGGGCTGCTGCCGGTACTCCCGGTGCTCCCGGTGCCCGCCCCGGACCGGGGGTGCGGCAGCGCGTGGCGGGTGCGTCTCCCCCGTGCCCCTGCTTGGGGGGGGGGGGGGGGGGGGGGGGGGCAGCGCCGTTACCGGGGCCGGTGAGCACCAGACCCCGGCCCCTCCCCCCTAATTCCGGTGCGGACAGAGAGTTTGGGGGGGGGGTCCCGGGGGGGGGGGTGGGGGGTCCGGGGGGGGGGGGTCCCACTCACCGTGCAGGTGCCCCCGTTGGGGCAGGCGCTGCCGTTGGCCCCGGGGGGGGGGCAGGGGTCCCGGCAGGCACCTGTGGGGAGACGGGGCGGGGGGGAGGGGGGGGGTATCAGGGACCCCCCTCCCCATCCAAAACCCGGGGGGGTGGGGGGGTGGGGTACTCACGGCGGGGGGGGCCAGCAGCGGCGGCGGCGGCAGGCGGGCGGGGGGGGGGGAGGGGGCAGCGGGGGGCGCAGCGGGGGCCGCGGGCTGGGGGGCGGCAGCGCAGGCGGGTACGGAAACGCAGGCCCCCCCCGGCCCCCCCCCCGCCAAGGACCCCCCGGGGACAGCTGCTGCCGGGTCACGGCGCGGCCCACCAGCCGGCCCGGGGGGGCTGGGGGGGGGACGACACAGGCACGTCAGCACCCGCAGCCCCCCCCCCTCAACCCCCGGGACCCCCACCCCAACCCCCCTTTACCTCTATAGCCCCCCCCCGCAGGACAAGGAAACACCCAGGCCACCCCCTTGGCCCCCAACCCCCCCGCAGTGCCCCCCCAAATTGCCCCCAACCCTAAGGTGCCCCCCCCCCAGACTGCCCCACCAACCCCAGATTGCCCCCCCAACGGCCCAACCCCCAAACTGACCCCCCCAAATTGCCCCCAACCCCAAATTACCCCCCCAACCTGCCCCCAAGCCACAAATTGCCCCCCCAATTGCCCCCCAACCTGTCCCCCCATGGCCCAATCCCCCAAACTGCCCCCCCAATTGCCCCCCAAACTGCCCCCAATTACCCCTGAACTGCCCCCCCCAAATTGCCCCCCAACCCTAAATTGCCCCTCCAACCCCCCCAACCTGCCCCCCAATGGCCCAACCCCCAAACTGCCCCCCCAATTGACCCCCAAGCCCCCCAATTACCCACAACCCCTAAACTGCCCCCCCAAATTGCCCCCAACCCTAAATTGCCCCTCCAACCCCCCCAACCTGTGGCCCAAACCCCCAAACTGCCCCCCAATTGCCCCCCAAGCCCCCCAATTACCCCCAACCCTAAACTGCCCCTCCAACCCCCCAAACTGCCCCCCCAATTGCCCCCCAAACTGCCCCAATTATCCCTAAACTGCCCCCCCCAAATTGCCCCCAACCCTAAATTGCCCCTCCAACCCCCCCAAACTGCCCCCCATGGCCCAACCCCAAACTGCCCCCCAAATTGCCCCCAACCCTAAATTGCCCCTCCAACCCCCCCAACCTGTGGCCCAAACCCCCAAACTGCCCCCCAATTGCCCCCCAAGCCCCCCAATTACCCCCAACCCTAAATTGCCCCTCCACCCCCCAAACTGCCCCCCCAATTGCCCCCCAAACTGCCCCAATTACCCCTAAACTGCCCCCACAAATTGCCCCCAACCCTAAATTGCCCCTCCAACCCCCAAACTGCCCCCACAATTGCCCCCCAAACTGCCCCAATTACCCCTAAACTGCCCCCACAAATTGCCCCCAACCCTAATTGCCCCTCCAACCCCCCAAACTGCCCCCCATGGCCCAACCCCCAAACTGCCCCCCCAAATTGCCCCCCAACCCTAAATTGCCCCTCCAACCCCTCAAACTGCCCCCCCATGGCCCAACCCCCAAACTGCCCCCCCAAATTGCCCCCCAACCCTAAATTGCCCCCCCAAACACCCCAAATTGCCCCCCCGCCACCCTGTAACCCCCCCCGACCCCTGTTGTCCCCCATTTACCCCCCCACCAATGCTCCAGGCTCTCACCTACCCCACCCCTCCTCCCCATCTCCCCCCCCCCAAATACCCCATGCCCCCCCCGCGCCCCCCCCCCACTCACCCCCGGAGCCTTTGGCCTCCTCCAGCCGCCACGACTCGAGGACGAGGGAGACTGTGCCCTGGGGGGGGGGGGTGTGTGTCAAAATTTGGGGGGGGGGCTACATCCTGGTCCACTGGGGGTCCAGGACCATGGGGGGGGGGCAGAATTCGGGGTGGGGGGGATTTCCTCACCGGCCAAGGGAAGGCAAAAGGTAGACGGAGGATGCGGGGGGCCCCCGGGGCCGGGGGTGGGCCGGGGGGGCTGTGGGTGACCCCCAGGCTGCAGCCCACCCCCCTGGGGGGCCGTAGGCAGAGGCGGAAGACGAGGCGACAAGAGGGGGGGCCCCCACAAGGGCCCCCCCGGGCCCCCCCGTGCCGACAGCACCCGCAGCTCCAGCAGCCCGGCTGGCTGCACCTGGGGTGGGCACAGCGACCCCCCCGGACCCCCCTCAGCACCCCAAAACACCCCCCACCCCCCCCCAGAGGACAAATACCCCCCAAGCCCCCTCCCAGCACCCAAAAGAGCCCCCCAGCCCCCCCCCGGGGCCTCTCCAGGGCCTAAATACCACCCCAACCCCCCCTCCCCGGACCCCCCTCAGCACCCCAAAGACCCCCCGGCCCCCCCCAGAGGACAAATACCCCCCCAAGCCCCTCCCAGCACCCAAAAGAGCCCCCAGCCCCCCCCCGGGGCCTCTCCAGGGCCTAAATACCACCCCAACCCCCCTCCCCGGACCCCCCTCAGCACCCCAAAGACCCCCCGGCCCCCCCCGGGCACAAATAGCCCCCCCCAAAATGCCCCCCAGGCCCCCCCCAGGGTGCAAATACCCCCCCAGCCCACCAGAACACCCCCCGGCCCCGCCCCCGGGCACAAATATCCCCCCAGCCCCCCCCTTCAGCACCCCAAAACACCCCCCGGGCACCCCCCCCAGGGGACAAATACCCCCCCCAGCCCACCAAAACGCCCCCTGGGCCCCACCCCTGGGCACAAATACCCCCCCAAAATGCCCCCAGGGTGCAAATACCCCCCCCGCCCACCAAAACACTCCCAGGCCCCACCCCCTGGGCACAAATACCCCCCCACACACCCCCCAAAATGCCCCCAGGCCCCCCCCAGGGTGCAAATACCCCCCAGCCCACCAAACACCCCCGGCCGCCCCGCCCCGCCCGGGCAAATACCCCCCCCCCAGCACCCCAAAACACCCCCCTGGCACCCCCTCCCAGGGGACAAATACCCCCCCAAAACCCCCCCAGCACCCAAAAGAGCCCCCCAACCCCCCCCTCAGCCCCCCAACCCCCCTCGGGGGTCTCCCCAGGGCACAAATCCCCCCCCCCCAGTCCCCAAAATGACCCCTCCGGACCCCCTGGTCCTCCCCCCCCCAGCATCCCAAACCTGCCCCAAAGACACCCCCCCCCCCCCCCCCCAATATCCCAAATACCCCTCCAGGAACTCCCCCCATGCCCGCACCCCTCCAGGGACCCCCCCCTTCAAATTCCCAGGGGTCCTCTCCAGCCCCCCCGCTCCCCCCCCCCCCGGGGTGAGGCTCACGTGGGGGGGCGCAGGAGCACGAGGAGGGTGCCCAGCGCCAGCGCAGCCATGGCTGGACCCAGGGCTGGTCTTGGGGGGTGGGGGGGGGGGGGTCGCGGGGGTCCCACCGTGTCCCAGGGCTCAGCGGGGTCTGAGCCCACCGCCCCCTCCCCCGACCCTTTTCTAAAGGGCAAACCACGCCCCCTGCGAGCAAACCACGCCCCCATCGCACAGGCCACGCCCCCAAGGGATAAACAGCCCCTACAAGGGGATCCGGCCCTATAACCCCCCCCCAAGGTGGGCTCCAGCCCCCCCAAAGTGCCAGGATCTGCCCCTCCCACCCCCCACCCCCCCCGAGGACCCAGATCCCGCCCCCTAACCCCCCGAGAAAGGGGATTTGCCCCCATACCCACCCCCCCCCAAACAGCAAACGCACCCACAGCTCCGCATCACCCTTTATTCACCCCCCCACGGGGGCTGAGACCCCTCCCCAACCCCCCAACACCCCCCCACCCCCCCCCAGCAACCCCAGGACGCCATCCGGGTCCCGGAGGCGTTGCATCGCGTGCCCCGCCCCCCCCCCCCCCCCCAACCCTCGCTCTGAGAATTCAGGGCGGGGGTGGGGGTGGGTGGGTCGCGCCGTCGCGGTGAGGTGACCTCTGACGTCATCGCTGACGTCACTGCTGCTTAGAACGGGGCCAAACGCGCCCGGCCAAGGACCCCAGGAACAACCCCGTCGGCGGCTTCTTGCCCTGCGCCAGCTCGGCCAAGCGCTGCTGCTCCTCCTGTCCCGTCCCCCCCCCCCCAGCCCCAAACCACCGTTAGGGGCGAGCAGGGATAACCGTGCCCCCCCCATCACCACCCCCCCCCCCAGCCCGGCCCGGCCTAAGGTCCAGTTTCCAGCCGTCCTCACCTCCTCCAGCCGCGTCCGGCGTCGGCGAAACCCCGCCACGATCGCCTCCAGCCGTTCTCCAGACCGCCCGACCACCTCGACGCCGCTCAGCCGATGCTGAACCCCCCCCCCCCCACCCCCACTCGACCGACCCCCCCCCCCCGCCCCCCGAAAAAACAAAACGCCGCCAAGAGATCGGCCTCCAGGCGTAGTTCTCCAGCACCGCCCGGACGTCCTCGACGCCGCTGAGGGCGATGGCTGAGGGGAGAAA
>JAQBHY010000137.1:0-19881 GCA_027574665.1 Rhynochetos jubatus
TAATGCCCCCAGGGCCCCTCAAACCCCCCCAGGCCCAGCCCCACCGCCCCCAAATCCCCCCCCAATGCCCCAGGTCCCCCCTTAATGCCCCCAGGGCCCCCCAACCCCTCCCAGGCCCAGCCCCACCGCCCCCAAATCCCCCCCCAATGCCCCCAGGGCCCCCCAAACCCCCCAGGCCCAGCCCCACCGCCCCCAAATCCCCCCCCCAATGCCCCAGGTCCCCCCTTAATGCCCCCAGGGCCCCCCAAACCCCCCAGGCCCAGCCCCACCGCCCCCAAATCCCCCCCCAATGCCCCAGGTCCCCCCTTAATGCCCCCAGACCCCCTCAAACCCCCCCAGGCCCAGCCCCACCGCCCCCAAATCCCCCCCCCCAATGCCCCCAGGGCCCCCCAACCCCTCCCAGGCCCAGCCCCACCGCCCCCAAATCCCCCCCCAATGCCCCCAGGTCCCCCCTTAATGCTCCCAGGACCCTCCAACCCCCACCCAGACCCCCCCCGACCCCCCCAAATCCCCCCCCCCCCCTCACCTCCAGTCATCGGGGCCGGTGGGAAACACCTTCCCGACCTGGTGGTGATGAGGGTCCCGTCCAGGTCGAAGCCGGCAACCTTGGGGGGTGGGGGGGTCAAAGAGGGATCCCCCCAAAAATAGGGGGGTCCCCAGGACTGTAGGGCCCCCCCCTTCTTGGGAAAAAGGGATGGGGGGACCCCCCAAGGCGGGGGAGGTACCTTGGAGCTGGGGAGGATGCCGGGAGGGGTGAAGATGAGGAGGGGGCCGAGCTGGTCCCAAACGCCCCCCTGGGGAGAAGGGGGGGTCAAGGATTTGAGGGGACCCCCCCGGAGTGGGGGAGGGGGAGGTGGGGGGGCTAGAAGGACGTTTTAGGGGTCGGGGGGTCCCCTCGAAGTGAAGCTGGTGGGGGGTAAAGGCCGTTGACCAAGCAGAGGGTCTGGCCGGGGCGGAGGGTGGCGTGACCCCCCCGGCCCAGCGTTGACCCCCCCACGGATGTGGGGTTCACTCCTCGCTGTTGGGGGGGAGAAGGGGGAGGGGACACAGCGTCAAGGGGGGGGGTCCCCAAAATCCCCTGAGGTCCCCTTCACCCCCCCCCCCAAATGCCCTTAGAGCCCCTCTCAGCTGCTGCAACGCCCCCGCCCCAGATCGCCCTGAGCCCCCCCCCCCCAAATTGCCCTCAGACCCCCAAGTGGCCCCCCCCCATCCCCACTACCCCCCCAAATGACCCCCAGCCCCTCCCCCAATTACCCCCAGGACCCCCAAACCCCCTCAGGGCTCCCCCCACGCCCTCATAAGCTCCCCCAGGGACCCCCCCAATACCTCCCTTCCCCTTCCAAGACCACCAGGGCCCCCCCCAGAACCCCACCCAAACACCCTCAGGACCCCCCTCAAACCTCCAGCCCCCTTCCAACACCCCCATAATGCTTCCACACCCCCCCAGGGCCCCCCAAGGCCCTTTCAGTACCCCCAGCACCCCCTCAACCCCCCCCCCCACATCCCCCCAACCCCCCCCAGGGACCCCAAAACCTCCCAACCCCCGCCCCCAATACCTTCAGGGTCCCCCAACCCCTCCCCAAGCCCCCTCTAATGCCCCCCAGGGCCCCCCCAAACCCCCCCAGGGCCCCCCCAACCCACCCATATGCCTTCAGAGCCCCCCAAAACCCCCCCAAACCCCTACAGGACCCCCCCCAACCCCCACTCAGCCCCCTCCCATATGCCTTCAGAGGCCCCCAAAACCCCCTCAAACCCCCCCAGGGCCCCCCCAAAACCCACCCCAGCCCCCCCCCAATACTTTCAGGTCCCCCCAACCCCCCCCAGCCCCTCCCATATGCCTACAGAGGCCCCAAAACCCCACCAAAACTCCCCAGACCCCCACCCAGGCCCCCCCCAATGCCTTCAGGGGCCCCCAACCCCCACCAGGGCCCCCCAACCCGCCCCCAGCCCCCCCCCAAACCCCACCTGGATGACCAAGGCCGTGCCCTCGGCGTAGTTGGCCACGATCTCCACTGCAAAGGGGGGTGGGGGGGTGGGTTGGTGAGAAATGGGGGACCCCCGCCCCACCCCCCAACACGGGGAAAGGTGGGGGGGGACCCCAGGGGTGTCCCCAGTACCTGGGGGGGGGGGCTGGGTGAGGGTCAGCTTCCCCAGAGGGGCTTTTTGGGGGTGTCCAGGAGGGTTTGGGGGTCCATGGGGGTGGGTCTTGGGGGGGTTGTCTGAGGGGTCCCAGGAGTCTGAGGGGACCTGGGGGGGGGGATGCAGGGATTGAGGGATCCCAGATTGCTGGGGGAGGACCCCAGGGTTGGGTCTGGGGGTTCCGGGGGGGCCTGAAGGGTCCCAGGGGGGGCAAGAGCTGGGTCTGGGGGTGTCCCTGAGGGGCTCCCAGTGTCCCGGGACTGGGCCCAGGGGGGCCTGGGGGCTCCCAGTGGGGGGGCTGAGGGGGGCCCTGAGGGTCACCCGATGTTCTCAGGGGGGTGTTGAGGGGTCTCTGGAGGGGACCTGGGTCTGGGGGGGCTCCCGACATCCAGGGACTGGGCCCAGGGGGGTCTGGGGGCTCCCAGTGGGGGGGGCTGAGGGGAGCCCTGAGGGTCACCTGATGCTCTCGGGGAGGTGTTGAGGGGTCTCAGGAGGGGACCTGGGTCTGGGGGGGCTCCTGATGTCCCTGGTCTGAGCCCCGAGAGGGTCTGGGGGCTCCTGGTGTTCTGAGGCTGAGCCTGGGGGCCCTGAGGGGTACTCGGGGGGGGGCTGGGGGGTTACCTGGGGGGGCCAGGGGGGCTTTCAGTGTCCCAGGACTGAGCCCGGGGGGGGCTCTGAGGGGCTCCGGGGCGGGATGGGGCTGGGCCTAGGGGATCCTGGGGTCCTGGGACTGAGCCCAGGGGGCCCTGAGAGGCTCCAGGGGGGGGGCCGGGCTGGGCCTAGGGGGTCCTGGTGTCCTGGACTGAGCCCGGGGGGGCCCTGAGGGGCTCTGGGGGGGGACAGGGATGGGCCTAGGGGGTCCCGGTGTCCCGGGACTGAGCCCGGGGGGCCCTGAGGGGTACCCGGGGGGGCTTTCAGTGTCCCAGGACTGAGCCGGGGGGGGGGGCCCTGAGGGGCTCTGGGGTGGGACGGGGCCAGGTCTCGGGGCTCCCGGTGTCCCGGGACTGAGCCCGGGGGACCCTGAGGGGCTCTGGGGGGGCTTTCAGTGTCCCAGGACGGAGCCTGGGGGACTCTGAGGGGCTCCCAGGGGGGATGGGGCCGGGCCTAGGGGTACCCGGGGGGCTCTGAAGGGCTCCCGGTGTCCCGCAACTGAGCCGGGGCGGCCCTGAGGGGCTCCCAAGGGGGCCGGGACAAGGCTTAGGGGTACCCAGGGGGCTCTAAGGGGCTCCCGGGGGGGCCAGGCCGGGCCTAGGGGTACCCGGGGGGCCCTGACGTGCCCCCGGTGTCCCGGGACAGAGCCCGGGGGGCTCTGAGGGGCTCCTGGGGGGGCCGGGGCCAGGCCTAGGGGTACCCGGGGGGCTCTGAGGGGCTCCCGAGGGGGCCGGGGCCGGGCCTAGGGGTACCCGGGGGGGCTCTGAGGGGCTCCCGGTGTCCCGGGACTGAGCCCAGGGGGCCCTGAGGGGTACCCAGGGGGACTTTCAGTGTCCCAGGACGGAGCCCGGTGGGCCCTGAGGGGCTCCCGGGGGGGCCGGGGCCGGGCCTAGGGGTACCCGTGTGGCCCTGAGGGGTACCGGAGGTTCCCCGGGGGGTACCGGGGGGTTCCCGGGAGGTGTCCCGGTGCCCGGACGCACCCTGGCCGCGGGAGCACTTGCGGTCGGTGACGCCGGTGAGCGGCCCCCGGCCCAGCACCACGGTCTCGCCATCGGGCAGCGGCACCGGCGCTCCCGCACCCCGCAGCTCGCACCGCATCGTTCCCGGAAGTCGCCCTGCGCTTCCGGTCATGTGACCGCACCGCCAAGCGGAGGCACCTATAGCACCCGCCCCCCCTTAGTCCCTCCCCTTTCCGGTCTGCCCGCCCCGCCGCTTCCGGTGGGGATGGTGTCGGCTCGCCCCCTGGCGGCGGAGTGTGGGATCGGTCCTCCCGCGGTGCTGGGGGTCCTCCCGGGGTGGGGGGAAGGACTGGGAGGGACTGGGGGGCACTGGGAGGGACTGGGAGGGGTTGGGAGTAAGTGGGAGAAGCTGGGGGGGGCACTGGGGGGAACTGGGGGAGACTGGGAGTGACTGGGGAGCACTGGGGGGAACTGGGAGGGACTGGGTGGGACTGGGAGTGACTGTGGAGGGCACTGGGGTGGGACTGGGAGGGACTGGGAGAGGCTTGGGGGGCACTGGGGGGGACTGGGAGGGACTGGGAGAGGCTTGGGGGGGGCACTGGGGTGACTGGGAGAGGCTTGGAGGGGGCACTGGGAGTGACTGAGAGAGGCTGGGGGGGCACTGGGAGTGACTGGGGGGGACTGGGAGAGGCTGGGAGGGAATGGGAGAGGCTGGGGGGACACTGGGGGGAACTGGAGGGCACTGGGAGGGACTGGGAGAGGCTTGGGGGGGCACTGGGAGGGACTGGGAGAGGTTGGGAGTAAGTGGGAGAAGCTGGGGGGGACGCTGGGGGGGACACTGGGGGGAACTGGGGGAGACTGGGAATGACTGGGGGAGCACTGGGGGGAACTGGGAGGGACTGGGGGGGACTGGGAGGGACTGGGAGAGGCTTAGGGGGGGCACTGGGGTGACTGGGAGAGGCTTGGGGGGGGCACTGGGAGTGACTGGGAGAGGCTGGGGGGGCACTGGGAGTGACTGGGGGGAACTGGGAGAGGCTGGGAGGGAATGGGAGAGGCTGGGGGGACACTGGGGGGAACTGGGGGGCACTGGGAGGGACTGGGAGAGGCTTGGGGGGGGCACTGGGGGTGACTGGGAGAGTCTGGAGGGGCACTGGGAGGGACTGGGGGGCACTGGGCGGGACTGAGGGGGACTGTGGGGCACTGGGAGAGACTGGGGGGGCACTGGGGGGGACTGGAGGTGACTGGGAGAGGCTGGGAGAGGCTTGGGGGGGGGACTGGGGGGCACTGGGGGGGACTGGAGGTGACTGGGAGAGGCTGGGGGGGGGCACTGGGCGGACTGAGAGGGGCTGGGGGAGACACTGGAGGGGGTTGGGAGTTACTGGGTGGGGGGGTGGTGGTGTCACTGGGTGGGACTGGTTTGGACTGGGAGGGAGTACTGGGGGGAGACGGGCAGGCTGTGGGCACTTGGGGGTCACCCCTCCCCCTCCCCCAAGGGCCCCAGGCGTCCGGCCGCCCTTGCTCCTCCCCCCACCCCCCCCTTTCACCCCCCCCCCCCCACCCCCCCCACCCCCGGGCCCCTAAATATAACCCTGCAGCCTCAGCAGGAGCCGCAGCCAGGTCGGGCCCGGCCCTGCACCGGGACCCCCGGGACCCCCCCCCAGCCCCGCACCGGGACCCGCGGGACCCCCACAGCCCCGCACCGGGACCCCCGTGACCCCCCCCCAGCCCCGCACCAGGACACCCGTGACCCCCCCCAGCCCTGCACCGGGACCCCTGTGACCCCCCCAGCCCCGCACGGGGACCCCCGTGACCCCCCCATAGCCCCGCAGCAGGACCCTCGTGAGCCCCCCCAGCCCCGCACGGGGACCCCCGTGACCCCCCCCCAGCCCCGCACCAGGACGACCGTGACCCCCCCCAGCCTCTCACGAGGACCCCCGTGACCCCCCCCAGCCTCACACAAGGACCCCCGTGACCCCCCCAGCCTTGCACGGGGATCCACATGACCCCCCTCAGCCTCACACAAGGACCCCCGAGGCCTTGCACGAGACTCCTTGTGCCCCCCCCAGCCTTACACAAGGACCCCCAAGACCCCCCTCGGCCTCTCACGAGAGCCCTTGTGCCCCCCCCAGCCTCGCACGGGGGTCCCCATGACCCCCCCAGCCTCACACAAGGACCCCTGTGCCCCCCCCGGCCTCACACAAGGACCCCCATGACCCCCCCAGCCTTGCACGGGGATCCCCATGACCCCCCTCAGCCTCACACAAGGACCCCCGTGACCCCCCCAGCCTCGCACGAGGGTCCCCATGACCCCCCCAGCCTCACACAAAGACCCCCGAGGCCTTGCACGAGACCCCTTGTGCCCCCCCCAGCCTTACACAAGGACCCCCAAGACCCCCCCCGGCCTCTCACGAGAGCCCTTGTGCCCCCCCCAGCCTCACACGGGGGTCCCCATGACCCCCCCAGCCTCACACAAGGACCCCTGTGACCCCCCCAGCCTCGCACGGGGGTCCCCATGACCCCCCCAGCCTCACACAAGGACCCCTGTGACCCCCCCAGCCTCGCACAAGGGTCCCCATGACCCCCCCAGCCTTGCACGGGGATCCCCATGACCCCCCCAGCCTCACACAAGGACCCCCGTGACCCCCCCAGCCTCACACAAGGGTCCCCATGACCCCCCCAGCCTCACACGGGGGTCCCCATGACCCCCCCAGCCTCACACAAAGACCCCCGTGACCCCCCCAGGCCTCACACAAGGGTCCCCGTGACCCCCCCTCTGCCACCAACTGTCACCTTTATTGGCCTGGGGGCCCCCCCCAGCGCGGGGGCCGCCCGCTGTCAGTGTGTGTGCCCCCCCCCCCCCCCCCCCAAGCGCACACACGCTCGTGCGTCGCACGAGGGCCCGTCTGGGATCGGGTTCCCGGATGCCACCGCGGCCGCCGCCGAAACCCAAGAAGGTGCCGGCGCGGGGCGGGGGGGGGGTGGGGGGGGGGGCGGGGGGGGACAGGGTGGGAGTTGGGGGGGGGGGGGGGCAGGGTGCTGGCTTGAGCGCACACGCCCTGGCCGGGGGATGGGGGGGGGGGGGGCGTCAGCATGTGTCCTCGTGCGCGCTCGTGTGTCCTTGTGCGTCCTTGTGCGTCCTCGTGCGCGCTTGTGCGCGCTCGTGTGTCCTTGTGTGTCCTTGTGCGTCCTCGTGCGCGCTTGTGCGCGCTCGTGTGTCCTTGTGCAGCTGTGGGCGCGCTCGTGTGTCCTTGTGTGTCCTCGTGCGCGCTTGTGCGCGCTCGTGTGTCCTTGTGTGTCCTTGTGCGTCCTCGTGCGCGCTTGTGCGCGCTCGTGTGTCCTTGTGCAGCTGTGGGCGCGCTTGTGTGTCCTTGTGTGTCCTCGTGCGCGCTTGTGCGCGCTCGTGTGTCCTTGTGCAGCTGTGGGCACGCTTGTGTGTCCTCGTGTGTCCTCGTGCAGCTGTGGGCGCGCTTGTGTGTCCTCGTGTGTCCTCGTGCGCGCTTGTGCGCTCTCGTGTGTCCTCGTGCAGCTGTGGGCGCGCTTGTGTGTCCTCGTGTGTCCTCGTGTGTCCTCGTGCGCGCTTGTGCGCGCTCGTGTGTCCTTGTGCAGCTGTGGGCACGCTTGTGCGCTCTCGTGTGTCCTCGTGCAGCTGTGGGCGCGCTTGTGTGTCCTCGTGTGTCCTCGTGTGTCCTCGTGCGCGCTTGTGCGCGCTCGTGTGTCCTCGTGCAGCTGTGGGCGCGCTTGTGTGTCCTCGTGTGTCCTCGTGTGTCCTCGTGCAGCTGTGGGCGCGCTTGTGTGTCCTTGTGCGTCCTTGTGTGCGCTTGTGCGCGCTCGTGTGTCCTCGTGCAGCTGTGGGCACGCTTGTGTGTCCTCGTGCAGCTGTGGGCACGCTTGTGTGTCCTTGTGTGTCCTCGTGCGCGCTTGTGCACGCTCGTGTGTCCTTGTGCAGCTGTGGGCGCGCTCGTGTGTCCTTGTGCAGCTGTGGGCACGCTTGTGTGTCCTTGTGTGTCCTCGTGTGTCCTCGTGAGCGCTCGTGCGTCCTTGTGTGCTCTCGTGTGTCCTTGTGTGTCCTTGTGCACGCTTGCGTGTCCTCGTGTGTCCTCATACACGTTTGTGTGTCCTTGTGCATCCTTGTGCGCACTTGTGCGTCCTTGTGCGCGCTTGTGTGTCCTTGTGCAGCTGTGGGCACACTTGTGGGTCCTTATGCACACTTGTGTGTCCTCGTGCACGCTTGTGTGTCCTTGTGTGTCCTCATGCACGCTTGTGTGTCCTCGTGCACTTGTGTGTCCTTGTGCATCCTCGTGCACGCTTGTGTGTCCTTGTGCCCCCTTGTGCGTCCTCGTACAGCTGTGGGCACCCTCGTGTGTCCTCGTGCGCGCTTGGGTGTGCTCGTGCAGCTCTGGGCACGCTCGTGTGTCCTCATGCCTGCTTGTGTGTCCTCGTGCACGCTTGGGCATCCTCAGGCAGCTGTGGGCACGCTCGTGTGTCCTCGTGCACGCTCGTGCACGCTCGTGTGTCCTCGTGCCTGCTTGTGTGTCCTCGTGCACGCTTGGGCATCCTCAGGCAGCTGTGGGCACGCTCGTGTGTCCTCGTGCACGCTCATGCACGCCTGTGTCCCCTCGTGTGTCCTCATGCACGCTCGTGCACGCTCGTGTGTCCTCGTGCACGCTTGGGCGTCCTCGGGCAGCTCTGGGCACGCTTGTGTGTCCTCGTGTGCGCTTGTGTGTCCTTGTGCACGCTCGTGCACGCTCGTGTGTCCTCGTGCGTGCTCGTGTGTCCTCGTGCACGCTCGTGCACACTCATGTGTCCTTGTGTGTCCTCGTGTGCCCTCGTGCACGCTCGTGTGTCCTCGTGCGCGCCTGTGCACGCTCAAGTGCCCTCGTGCACGCTCGTGTGTCCTTGTGTGTCCTCGTGCACGCTCGTGCACGCTCGTGTGTCCTCGTGCACGCCTGTGCACGCTCACGTGCCCTCGTGAGCCCTCGTGCGCCCTTAATCGTCCTCGTGCGCCCCCGCGCCCCCTCGTTCATCCCCGTGCCCCCCCCCCCCCCCTCGCTCACTCCCGCCCCCTCGTGCCCCCCCACCCCAAAACCCCCTCCCCACCCCCCCCACCCCCCCTTCAAACCTCAGTGACCAACTTCCCCGGCCACCCCTGCCCCCCCCCTCCCCCAGCGTCCCCATCCACCAGCTCCTCCCCCCCCCCACCCCAGACCCTTGGGGGTCTCGGAAGGGGAGGGGGGAGGGGGATGACGGGGACAGGGTGGGGCGGGGGCGTATTCGCCCCCTTCCTCCCCCCTCAATTCCCGCCGGTAAAAATAACTGAAATTGGAGACGATGACGGGGACGGGGAGGGAGATGGTGAGGACCCCCGCGATGGCGCAGAGGGACCCCACCAATTTGCCCCCCACGGTGACGGGGGCCATGTCGCCGTAACCCACCGTCGTCATGGTAACCACGGCCCACCAAAAAGCTTGAGGGATGGAGGTGAATGAAGTGGTTGGATCTTCGGCCTCGGCGAAGTAAACGGCGCTGGAGAAGAGGACGACGCCGATGAGGAGGAAGAAGATGAGTAAACCCAACTCCCTCATGCTGGCTCGAAGGGTTTGACCTAAAATCTGAAGCCCCGTGGAATGCCTCGAGAGTTTAAAAACCCGAAAAACACGGACCAAACGGATCACTCGAAGGATGGCCAAAGACATGGCGGGTTGAGCCACGCCTCGTTGCCGAGCCAACTCGGTACCCAAGGCGACGAAGTAAGGGGCGATGGCCACCAGGTCGATGAGGTTCATGGCGTTACGGAAAAAAGCCGTTTTGCTCGGGCTGGCTAAAAGGCGGATCAGGAGCTCCAAGGAAAACCAACAGATGCAGACGGTTTCCACCACGAAAAAAGGGTCGGATAAACCGCCCCGCGGAGACGACGACGACGACGAGGAGGAGGAGGAGGAGGAGTTGGCGGAGGCGGGCGGAGGGGGCTGCGGGGGAGAGGATGGAGAGGGTTGAGGTGAGGGTGGAGGGGAGGTTGGAGTGGGGGGTGAAGGGGGTTAGGGTACATTGAGAGGTTGGGGGCTACCGCCCGCCGTGGGTTAATGGGGGGTAGGGACCACCCAGACCCCCAGATCCACCACCCACAATGGGTTAATGGGGGGTAGGGACCACCCAGACCCTGAGGGACACCACCCACTATGGGTTAATGGGGGGTAGAGACCACCCAGACCCTGAGGGACACCACCCACCGTGGGTTAATGGGGGGTAGAGACCACCCAGACCCCGAGGGACACCACCCACCGTGGGTTAATGGGGGGTAGGGGCCACCCAGACCCCCAGATCCGCCACCCACCATGGGTTAATGGGGGGTAGAGACCACCCAGACCCCGAGGGACACCACCCACCGTGGGTTAATGGGGCGTAGGGACCACCCAGACCCCGAGGGACACCACCCACAATGGGTTAATGGGGCGTAGGGACCACCCAGACCCCCAGATCCACCACCCACCGTGGGTTAATGGGGGGTAGGGACCACCCAGACCCCGAGGGACACCACCCACAATGGGTTAATGGGGGGTAGGGACCACCCAGACCCCCAGATCCACCACCCACCGTGGGTTAATGGGGGGTAGGGGCCACCCAGACCCCGATGGACACCACCCACCATGGGTTAATGGGGGGTAGGGGCCACCCAGACCCTGAGGGACACCACCCACCGTGGGTTAATGGGGGGTAGGGGCCACCCAGACCCCGATGGACACCACCCACAATGGGTTAATGGGGGGTAGGGACCACCCAGACCCCCAGATCCACCACCCACCGTGGGTTAATGGGGGGTAGGGGCCACCCAGACCCCGATGGACACCACCCACCGTGGGTTAATGGGGGGTAGGGGCCACCCAGACCCCCCAGATCCACCACCCACCGTGGGTTAATGGGGGGTAGAGACCACCCAGACCCCGAGGGACACCACCCACCGTGGGTTAATGGGGGGTAGGGGCCACCCAGACCCCCAGATCCGCCACCCACCATGGGTTAATGGGGGGTAGGGAGCACCCAGACCCCGAGGGACACCACCCACCGTGGGTTAATGGGGGGTAGGGACCACCCAGACCCCCAGATCCACCACCCACCGTGGGTTAATGGGGGGTAGGGACCACCCAGACCCCGAGGGACACCACCCACAATGGGTTAATGGGGCGTAGGGACCACCCAGACCCCCAGATCCACCACCCACCGTGGGTTAATGGGGGGTAGGGACCACCCAGACCCCGAGGGACACCACCCACAATGGGTTAATGGGGGGTAGGGACCACCCAGACCCCCAGATCCACCACCCACCGTGGGTTAATGGGGGGTAGAGACCACCCAGACCCTGAGGGACACCACCCACCGTGGGTTAATGGGGGGTAGGGGCCACCCAGACCCCGATGGACACCACCCACCGTGGGTTAATGCGGGGTAGAGACCACCCAGACCCCGAGGGACACCACCCACAATGGGTTAATGGGGCGTAGGGACCACCCAGACCCCCAGATCCACCACCCACCGTGGGTTAATGGGGGGTAGGGACCACCCAGACCCCGAGGGACACCACCCACAATGGGTTAATGGGGGGTAGGGACCACCCAGACCCCCAGATCCACCACCCACCGTGGGTTAATGGGGGGTAGAGACCACCCAGACCCTGAGGGACACCACCCACCGTGGGTTAATGGGGGGTAGGGGCCACCCAGACCCCGATGGACACCACCCACCATGGGTTAATGGGGGGTAGGGGCCACCCAGACCCTGAGGGACACCACCCACCGTGGGTTAATGGGGGGTAGGGGCCACCCAGACCCCGATGGACACCACCCACCATGGGTTAATGGGGGGTAGGGGCCACCCAGACCCTGAGGGACACCACCCACAATGGGTTAATGGGGGGTAGGGGCCACCCAGACCCCCCAGATCCACCACCCACCGTGGGTTAATTGGGGGGTAGGGACCACCCAGACCCCCAGATCCACCACCCACCATGGGTTAATGGGGGGTAGAGACCACCCAGACCCCGAGGGACACCACCCACCGTGGGTTAATGGGGGGTAGGGACCACCCAGGCCCCGAGGGACACCACCCACCGTGGGTTAATGGGGGGTAGAGACCACCCAGACCCCGAGGGGCACCACCCACCGTGGGTTAATGGGGGGTAGAGACCACCCAGACCCCCAGATCCACCACCCACCATGGGTTAATGGGGGGTAGAGACCACCCAGACCCCGAGGGACACCACCCACCGTGGGTTAATGGGGGGTAGGGACCACCCAGACCCCGAGGGGCACCACCCACAATGGGTTAATGGGGGGTAGGGACCACCCAGACCCCGAGGGACACCACCCACCGTGGGTTAAGGGGGTTAGAGCCCACCCAGCCCCCTGGTCCCGTGGCCGGGCCCCAGGAGGAGGAGGCAGAAGAGGAGCCGGAGGAAGAGGGGGAGGAAGAGGAAGGCGAGGAGGCCACAAGGGGCCAAAGGCTGTGGTGACGGTGGAGGAGGAGGAAGGAGGGGATGAGGAGGAAGAGGAGGGCAGCAAAGAACAGCAAGAAGAGGAGACGGATGAGGAGGAGGAGGGCGAGGAGGAGGAGGAAGGAAAGGACTGGGGTAACGAGGAAGAAGAGGAATGGGTCGGTGAGAAAGAACGGAGAAACGGTGACGATGAGGAGGAAGATGAGGATGAGGAGGAAGATGAGAATGAGGAGGATGAGAATGAAAGCGAGAATGAGGATGAGAAGAATGAAGATGATGAGGAAGGTAGGAAAAAGGTGCATGAGGATGATGAGAAGGATGGCGATGAGAATGAGGATGAGGATGGGGATGAGGATGAGAATGAGGGTGAGAATGAGGATGAGGATGAGGAGAAGAAGGAGAAGAAGGAGGATGAGAAGAAACATGGAGATGAGGAAGCTGGGAAGAAGAGGATGAATGAGAACGATGAGAACAATGACGATAAGAACGACGAGGATGAGGATGAGGATGAGGATGAGGATGAGAAGGATGAGGGAGAATGAGGATGAGGATGAGAATGAGGGTGAGAATGAGAATGAGGATGAGGAGAAGAAGGAGAAGAAGGAGGATGAGAAGAAGCATGGAGATGAGGAAGCTGGGAAGAAGAGGATGAATGAGAACGATGAGAACAATGAGGATGATAAGAACGATGAGGATGAGGATGAGGATGAGGATGAGGATGAGGATGAGGATGAGGATGAGGATGAGGATGAGGATGAGAATGAGAAGGAGAAGGATAAGAACGATGATGAGGATGAGGATGAGAAGGGTGAAGATGAGGAAGCGGGGAAGAAGAACGTGGATAAGAAGTAAGAAGATGGAAAAAGGGAGGAGGAGGAGGAGGATGACAGTGATGAGGAAGAGTTTGAAGGAAACGAGGAGGAGGAGGTTGAGGAGGAAGAGTGGGAAAAGAAGGGGAAGGGTGGGGAAGGAGAAGGGTGTGAGAGAAGCGATGAAGATGATGGTGATGAAGAGACGCAGAAGAGACGGAAGAGGATGATGAGGATGAGGCGGTTGGGGATGGGGAGAAAAAGGAGCTTGAGATGGGGAAGGATGATAATGAAGAGGATGAGGATGGTGAGGATGAGGAGGGTGGTGAGGGTGAGGATGGTGAGAATGAGGAGGATGGTGAGGATGAGGAGGATGGTAAGGAGGATGGTGAGGATCGGGATGATGGTGAGGGTGAGGATGGTGAGGGTGAGGATGGTGAGGATGAGGAGGGTGGTGAGGATGAGGATGGTGAGGATGAGGATGGTGAGGACGATGAGGAAGGTTGGGGGGGCAGGCTCATTTGCAGTGAGGGCTCTCTGCTGGGCTGGAACCAGGGCAGGGTCTCTGGGCAGGGGGAGGAGGAGGAAGATGAGAAGAAAGAACAAGAGGAAAATGAGAAGGAAAACGAGAAAGAAGATGAGAAGAATTGAGAAAGAGCAAGATGAGAATGGTGATGGGAAAGACTATGAAAAAATTATGGCCAAAAATATGGACAATATGGAAAAAAATGTTGAGAACGAGGCTGAAGATGGTGAGGATGAGGAGGATGAGAATGAGGTGATGAGGAAGGAGGTGGTGAGGATGATGGAGGTGGTGAGGGTGAGGATGATGATGAAGGTGGGAAGGATCAGAGTGAGGATCATGAGGTTGGGGACGATGGAGGATGGGGATGGGTGTGGTGAGGATGATAAAGAGGAGGAGGATGAGAATGATGAGGATGGTGAGGATGGGGACGATGGGGATGGTGGGGATGAGGATGAAGATGGTGAGGAGGGTGATGAGATCGAGGAGGAGGAGGAGGAGGAGGAGGAGGAGGGTAAGGCTGATGATGGTGAGGATGAAGATGGCAGGGCTGAGAATACCAAGGATGGTGAGGATGAGGATGGTGGGGATGGTGAGAATGAAGATGAGAATGATGAAGATGGAGGGGAGGAGGAGGATTAGGTCGATGACCGTAAGGATGAGGATGAGGAGGTTGAGGAGGAAGATGGCGAGGATGAGGATGCTGTGGATGGTGAGGATAAGGATGAGGATGGTGAGGATGGTGAGGTTGATGATCACAAGTATAAGGATGAAAATGAGGGTGGTGAGGATGAAGACATTGAGATTGATCACAAGGATGAAGAAAAGGATGATGAGGATGAAAATGAGGGTGGCGAGGATGAGGATGATGAGGATGAGGATGACGAGGATGGGGATGATGAGGTTGAGGAGGAGGACGGTGAGGATGAGGATGGTGGGGACAGGGAGGATGAAGATGAGGGTGGCGAGGATGAGGATGATGAGAATGAGGATGATGAGGATGACGAGGATGGGGATGATGAGGTTGAGGAGGAGGAGGATGAGGAGGAGGATGGTGAGGATGAAGATGGCAAGGGTGAGGATGGGGAGGAGGACAGTGAGGGACGAGGACAGCGCGGCCGCAGACCCCACCCCCCCCAACTCACCTGTGCAGCCCCCTCCCCTCCGATCCGAAACTGGGGCAGGGTCTCCAAGCAGAAGACCACGATGGAGACGAGGATGATGAGGACGGAGAGCAAGGCCACGGCGCGGGCGGCCGGCGAGCTCTCCGGGTGTTCGCACAACAGCCACGCCCGTCGTTGCAACCTCCCGCCGGGCAGAGGTTGGGCGACCTCCACCGCGAAACCCTCGGCCTCCCGGAGTCTCCCCTCGGCTTCGGCGCCCAACTGGTAGAACCGTAACTCTTCCAAGAAGACGTCCAATGGGACGTCGGGCGGACGGCGGAGCCTCCCGCCCGATTGGTAGTAGTAGAGGACGGCGCCGAAGGCTCCGCGGTGACGGTCGAAGAAGTACTCGCGTCGTTGGGGGTCGAAGTACCGGCGGCGGCGACGGGGGTCACCCAAAAGGGTGTCGGGGAATCGGAGGAGGGTCCTTCCCAGGGTCTCGAACCGTCGACCCGCCACGTTGATGGCCACCCGTTCGCAACAACCCACCGGTTCCCCCATTCCCGGGGGGCACCCGGTGGGGGGGACGGAGGGGGGGGATGGACCTGAGGGCAGGGTTGTGGTGAGGAGGGGGGCTATGGAGATGGGGGACCCCTAAATTCTTGGGGGGGGCAGGTGTCTACAGTGTTGGAAGGACCCTCAAGGATCTCGGGGGTCCCTACAATGATGGGGCAACCCTTAAGTTCTTGGGGGTCTTGGGAGTAGGGTTGGAGGACCCTCAAGGATCTCGGGGGTCCCTACAATGATGGGGGACCCCCTAAGTTCTTGGTGGTCTTGGGAGTAGGGTTGGAGGACCCTCAAGGATCTCAGGGGTCCCTACAATGATGGGGCAACCCCTAAGTTCTTGGGGGTCTTGGGAGTAGGGTTGGAAGACCCTCAAGGATCTTGAAGATCCCAACAATGATGGGGGACCCCTAAATTCTTGGTGGTCTTGGGAGTAGGGTTGGAGGACCCTCAAGGATCTCGGGGGTCCCTACAACGATGGGGCACCCCCTAAGTTCTTGGGGGTCTTGGGAGTAGGGTTGGAGGACCCTCAAGGATTTTGGGTGTCCCTACAATGATGGGGCACCCCCTAAGTTCTTGGGGGGTCTTGGGAGTAGAGTTGGAGGACCCTCAAGGATCTTGGGTGTCCCTACAACGATGGGGGGACCCCCTAAGTTCTTGGGGCTCTTGGGGGTAGGGTTGGAGGACCCTCAAGGATCTTGGGGGTCCCTACAACGATGGGGCACCCCCTAAGTTCTTGGGGGTCTTGGGAGTAGGGTTGGAGGACCCTCAAGGATCTCGGGGGTCCCTACAATGATGGGGCACCCCTAAATTCTTGGGGGGAGTCCTCTACAGCATTGGGAGGGCCCTCAAGGTTCTTGGGGGTCCCACAAGAACCCAACGGGTTTGGGGGGGGGCCTAAATTCTTGGGGGTCTTGGGGGTAGAGTTGGAGGACCTTCAAGGTTCTTGGGGGTCCCTACAACGATGGGGCACCCCCTAAGTTCTTGGGGGTCTTGGGGGTCTCCAGTGATGGAGGGACCTCAAGGTCCTTGAGGGTCTTACAGGGGCCTACAGCTATAGGGCACCCCCAAAGTCCTTGGGGGTCTCACGGGGTCCCCCCCCCTTTGTCACTGGGTCCCCCCCCGATCCCTCCAGGGTCCCCCAGACCCCCTATGGCCGTGGGTCCTGCTGTCACTGGGGAGACCCCAACCCCGCTGTCACCCGTCACCGGGGTCCCCAGCCCACCTGGTCCGCCTGTCACCGGGGTGTCCCCTGTCACCGGGTGTCCCCCAACCCCTGTCCCACTGTCACCAGGTGTACCCCTCCCCCTGTCACTGGGGTGTCCCCTATCACCGGGTGTCCCCCCACACGTCACCGAGTGTCCCCAACCCCTGTCCCACTGTCACTGTGTCAATGGGGTGTCCCCTGTCACCTGGTGTCCCCAACCCCCGTCCCACTGTCACTGTGTCACTGGGGTGTCCCCTGTCACCGAGTGTCCCCAACCCCTGTCCCACTGTCACTGTGTCACTGTGGGTGTCCCCTGTCACCTGGTGTCCCCCCGTCCCACTGTCACCAGGTGTCCCCCTCGTGTCACAGGGGTGTTCCCAACCCCCATCACCGGGTGTCGCCAACCTCCCACTGTCACTTGGTGTCCCCCACCGTCACCGGGTTGTCCCCAACCCCCGTCGCCCTGTCACCAGGTGTCCCCTGTGTCACCGGGTGTCCCCAACCCCCCTCCCACTGTCACCGGGTGTCCCCCCCCCATCACGGGGTAACCCCCAACCCCCGTCCCACTGTCACCACGTGTCCCCCTCCGCCACCGGCTGTCCGCGACCCCCCGTCTCCCGGGTGTCCCCAAGCCCTGTCCCCCGTCACCGGGTGTCCCCGACCCCGCCGTCCCGCTGTCACCGGCGCTGGCCCGTAAACACGGTGGCCCCGCGGTGTCGGGTTCCCCCCCGCGGGCTAAAAATAACGGGGGGTGGGGGGTGGGGGGGATGGGGGGGGTGGGGTGGGTGCCCGGGCGCCTGGGTCCTCTCAGGGGCCCTCCCCCCCCCCAACCCCGGCACCGATGGTCCCCAGGGAGTGAGGAGACCCCAGGAGGGGACCCGGGTGACCCCCGGTTTGGGTCATCACCCCCCCTCCCCCCATGACAACATGGGGGTGACCCCCTGGTTGCTATGGCAACGTCACGGGGTTGTCACCTTCGTGCTAGGGGATGGCAAGGCGGGGTGTCACCCCGGTTGCTGGGGGGTGGGAAGGGGAGGGTGTCATCCCGGTTGCTATGGCAACAGCACGGGGCTGTCACCATGGGACAGGCAGGGGTTGTCACTGCGGTTGCTATGGCAACGGCGCGGTGCCGTCACCTCGGTTGCTATGGCAGGGACAGGTGTTGGCACCCCCGGTTGCTATGGCAACGGCGCGGGGTGTCACCCTGGTCCCTGCGGACAGGTGGGGGGGTTGTGTGTGTGTGTGACGCCCCTGGTCACCCTGGTTGCTATGGGGTGGGCCGTGTCCCCCCGGTTGCTGTGGCAACGGCAGGAGCGTGTACCGTGGTTGCTACGGCAACGATAGGGGGTGGTGGTGGTCACCCGGTTGCTATGGCAACGGCAGGGGTGTCACGCTGGTTGCTACGGGGCAGGCAGGGGGTGACCTCACCCTACTTGCTGGGGGGGTGGGGGGTGGCGGGGTGTCACTCCCCGGTTTGCTATGGAAACCACACGGGTCGCCCCCCTCCTCTCCCGTTGCTAAGAGACCTCAAGGCGCTCTCCCCGGTTGCTATGGCGGCGTCACCGCCCCGTTGCTAAGGCGGAGGGGGGCGTGGTCCTTCCCCCGTCGCTACGGCGGAGGGCTTCCTCCCCCTCCGGCGAGGCGGAGTGATCCGTCGCTCTACGTCAGGCCCCGCCCCCCACACCCGGCTCCGCCCCTCCGTCCGTAACGAGTTCCGGCTCCCGCCGCGGGACTGCGGCCGCGCATGCGCAGACGCGCGCGGAGCGGCCAGGCCGGAGCGGGCGGAGGGAGCGCGAGCGCCCGGGGGGTCCGTGGGGGGCTGTCACGTGGGTGGAGGGGGGGGGTGGGGGGGTCAGTGGGGGAGGGGAAGGTCCCGCGGGGGGGTGCGGGGGGGGTTGGGGGGCCGAGCGGGACCTGAGGGGGCGGGAAGGGCCCGGCGAGGGGAAGGCCCCGGTGTGGGCCTGGGGGGGCCTAGTGTGGGGTTATGGGGCTGGGGGGGTCGGTGTGGGGCTGGGGGGTCCGGTGTGGGGCTGCGGGGTCCGGTGTGGGGCTGGGGCAGCCCGGTGTGGGGCTGGAGGAGGTTGGTGTGGGGTTCAGAGGCCCTTGGGGGGGGGAGGGGGGGGGCGTCGGTGTGGGGCTGGGGGGGCTTGGGGGGACTCGGTGTGGGGCTGGGGGGGCCTGGGGGGACTCGGTGTGGGGCTGGAGGGGGTCGGTGTGAGGCTGGGGGGGCCTGGGGGGACTCAGTGTGGTGCTGCGGGGTCCGGTGTGGGGCTGGGGGGGTCCGGTGTGGGCTGGGGGGGCCTGGGGGGACTCGGTGTGGGGCTGCGGGGTCCGGTGTGGGCCTGGAGGGTCGGTGTGGGGCTGGGGGGGCCTGGGGGGACTCGGTGTGGGGCTGCGGGGTCCGGTGTGGGGCTGGGGGTACTCGGTGTGGGGCTGCAGGGTCCAGTGTGGGGCTGGAGGGGGTTGGTGTGGGGTTCGGAGGGCCTGGGGGGGCCCGGTGTGGGGTTATGGGGGTCCAACATGGGGCTGTGGGGCCCCGGGGGATCGATGTGCAGTTGTGGGGACATGGGGGGCCCAAAAGGGGTTGCGGGGGGGGTTATGGGGGGCTGGGGGGTGGATATGAAGGGTCAGTGTGGGGTTGTGGGGGTCCATTGTGGGGATATGGGGGCTGGGGGGGTCGGTGTGGGGTTATGGGGGCTTGGGGGGGTCAGTGTGGGGTTATGGGGAGCTGGGGGGGGGTTTATGGGGGCCAATGTGGGGCTGGGGTGTGGTTATGGTGGGCTGGGGGTTTGGTGTGGGGCTGGGGGGGGGGGTCCCAGTATGGGGTTATGGGGGGCTTGGTGTGGGGGCTGGGGGGGGGTCCCTGGGGTGGGAGGGGGGTTCCTGTCTATGAGGCTTCACTGGTGGGGGGATAAGGGGTTTCTAATGGGGTGCAGGGGTCCCGTATGGGTCCCATGGGGGGTGTGTGGGTCCTGTGGGGGTCCCGTGGGGGGTGTGTGGGTCTGTGGGAGGGGTGGGTACCATGGGGATCCCGTGGGGTTCGGTGGGTCCCATGGGGTACATGTGGGTCCCGTGGGGGGTGCAGGGGTCCCGTAGGGGTCCCATGGGGGAGGTGTGGGTCACGTGGGAGGGTATGTGTGGGTCCTGTGGGGGGTGCAGGGGTCCCGTAGGGGTCCCATGGGGGAGGTGTGGGTCCCGTGGGGGGTGCAGGGGTCCCGTAGGGGTCCCATGGGGGGGGGGTGCAGGGGTACTCACCACCCCCCTGCCCCCCCCCCCCCCCCCCCCAGACGCCCCAAGATGACGCAGTTCCTGCCCCCCAACCTGCTGGCGCTCTTCGCCCCCCGCAGACCCCATCCCCTACCTGCCCCCCCTGGAGAAGCTGCCCCACGAGAAACACCACAACCAGCCTATAGCGGCATCGCTCCCTACATCCGCGAGTTC
>JAQBHY010000148.1:0-19127 GCA_027574665.1 Rhynochetos jubatus
GCCTAACGGGGTGGGCTTCAGGGGGTTGTAGATGGGCGGGGCTTGTTGACAGGTGCGGAGGGGTGTGGCTTAAGGGGGAGGGGCGCCAAGGATGGAGAGTAAAAGGGGCGGGGCTTAAGGGGAGGGGCTAAAGTAGTTGGAGTGGAATGGGCGGGTTTCAGGGGGTTAAAGGTCACGGGACTGCAGGGGGAGGGGCCTAAGGAAGGCGGGGCTTGATGGGGCGGGGCCTGGTGGAGACAGGGAGGGGCTCAAAGGGGAGGGGCTTGAATGGGCGGGGCTTGGGGAGCTGGGGGAGGGGATTGAAGCGATCCCCCCTTGGCCTGGCCCCCCCCTCGGACCCGCGCCGCCTCATTTGCATACATTTGCATCTCACCGCACGAGGGGCAGCCCCTGCCCCCTAACGCCGGGGCTCATGCATATTCATGAGGCGCCGAGAGACCCCGCCCCGCGCTCATTTGCATACAGCACCCCGGGGTGGGGGGGGGGCGGCCGCCGCGTCGCCACGGTAACGGGGAGAGGGGGAAGGGGAGCAGCGCGCATGCGCGAGGCGGTACGTTGAGGGGGGGTCGAGTGGCCGGCGCGGGGGCCAATGGGAAAGGGCGTAGCGGGCGCGTTGCCGGGCAGAGCGGGGCGGGCGCGGCCAATGGGAACCCGCGGCGGCGTTGCCATGGCGACCGCGGGGGCGGGGCCTCGAGTGACTACTAATGAGGAGGGCGGGGCCCCGGGAGCTGCGCCGCGCGGCTCTGCCGGGCTAATTAACGCCGCTCATTAACAGACGCCCGGCCCGGCTCATGAATATTTAATCAGGGCGCGCGGAGCCGTCATCCGCACGCCATCCGCACGCCGAGTGGGCGTGGCCACGCCCGTCACCCTCCCCCAAGCCCCGCCCCCTGCTCGCACCCTCCCCGGGGGGGAGGGGCTGTTGCCGTGGGCAGCGGTTACCATAGTAACGCCGGGGGGGGGGGGCGCACCCCAAAAATCGGGGGGGGGGGGATGGGCAGAACTGGGGGGGGGGGAGGGGCAAAGGGGGGGGTGAGGACATGGGGGGGTCCCCAAAGTGGCGGGGGGAGGGGCAAAAGTGGGGAGACCCCCGAATTGGGGGGGGGGGGGGGAGGAGCCGCTGAAATGCTGGTGGGGGGGGGGTCCCCAAAAATGCTGGGTAGGGGGGGAGGGGGGTGGCCTTTCCCCTCCCCCACCCCCCCCCCCCTTTCGGCGCCGAGGGGGGTGGGGGAGGGGCGGGGGGGGGCTATTTTCGGCGGCTGAAAGGGCAGAGGTCACCTGAGAAGGTCAGGAAAGGGGGGGCCCCCCCGCCCCCCCCCCCCCCCGGGGAGCCCCTATATAAGGGGGAGCCCCCGGCGCCCCCAGCGCCGCCCCCTGGACACCTCGAGGTGAGTTTTTTGGGGGGGGGGGTGGGGGGAGACCCCCAACCGCCCCCCCCCCTTGGGGATGCGACCCCCCGCCCCCCCCGGGGGTCAATGCCCTGCTCCCCAATACCCCCCTGCACCCCAAAACAGCCCCCCCCCCGGTGTGTTACCCCCCCCCGCACCCCAATATCCCCCCCCAGGTGTTGCGACCCCCCCCCCCACCCGCACCCCAAAAACCCCACTGGACCCCCCCCAGGCACCCCAAAATCACTCGGGACCCTCCCCCCAGGCACCCCACGGCTTCACACGACCCCCCCCCGCACCCCAAAATCACCTCTGAACCCCCCCCCCGCACCCTGAGACCCCCCCCCGGACCCCCCTTCCACCCCCTCCCCTGCACCCCAATATCGCCCGGGACCCCCTAACCGCAGCACCCCCCCCCGGACACCCCATAATACTCCTGGGATTGTTCACACCCCCCCCCCAACCCTCTCCCGGGACCCCCCCCTCGGGGCACCCCAAAACCCGGGGTGGGCCCCACCGTGACTCAGCGAGACGTTGCCCTTTTAAGGCCCAGCCCAGAGGCGCGGGTGATATGGGGGGGGGCGCTGACGTCACGGCGCGGCTGGCCCCGCCCCGCCCCGCGCGCCCCGCCGGCAGGTCGGGAGGGGGGATTGGGGGGGGGGGGGGCGGTGCGTTTTGGGGTGAAAAGAGGCGGGTTTAGGGGCGGGAGGGCAGAGCGCGAGGGGAGCGCGGCGCGGCGTGAGGTACGGGGGCGGGGGGCGGGCTGAGAGGGGGTTTGGGGCGAAAAGGGGCGGATTTTGGGGTCTGGGGGAAGTTGTGAGGTAAAAAATGGGGATTTTGGGGTGAAAAAGGGGGATTTAGGGTGAAAAAGGGCACATTTTGGGGTGAAAGGGGCAGATTTGGGGCTCTGGGGGTAATTCTGAGGTAAAAAATGGGGATTTTGGGGTGAAAGGGGCAGATTTTGGGGTCTGGGGGAAGTTCTGAGGTAAAAAATGGGGATTTTGGGGTGAAAAAGGGGGATTTGGGGTGAAAAAGGGCACATTTTGGGGTGAAAGGGGCAGATTTGGGGCTCTGGGGGTAATTCTGAGGTAAAAAATGGGGATTTTGGGGTGAAAGGGGCAGATTTGGGGCTCTGGGGGTAATTCTGAGGTAAAAAATGGGGATTTTGGGGTGAAAGGGGCAGATTTTGGGGTCTGGGGGAAGTTCTGAGGTAAAAAATGGGGATTTTGGGGTGAAAAAGGGGGATTTGGGGTGAAAAGGGGCAGATTTGGGGTGAAAAAGGGCAGATTTGGGGGTGAAAGGGGCAGGTTTTGGGGTCTGGGAGAAATTGTGAGGTAAAAAATGGGGATTTTGGGGTGAAAGGGGCAGATTTGGGGTTCTGGGGGTAATTCTGAGGTAAAAAATGGGGATTTTGGGGTGAAAGGGGCAGATTTTGGGGTTTGGGGGAAGTTGTGAGGGAAAAAAATGGGGATTTTGGGGTAAAAGGGGCAGATTTTGGGGTGAAAAGGGCAGATTTTGGGGTGAAAGGGGCAGATTTTGGGGTCTGGGGGAAGTTCTGAGGTAAAAAAATGGGGATTTTGGGGTGAAAAGGGCAGATTTGGGGTTCTGGGGGTAATTCTGAGGTAAAAAAGGGGGATTTTGGGGTGAAAGGGGCAGATTTGGGGTGAAAAAGGGCAGATTTTAGTGTGAAAAGGGCAGATTTGGGGCTCTGGGGGTAATTCTGAGGTAAAAAATGGGGATTTGGGGGTGAAAAGTGGCAGATTTGGGGTCTGAGAGAAGTTGTGAGGCAAAAAATGGGGATTTGGGGGTAAAAGGGGCAGATTTGGGGTGAAAAAGGGCAGATTTTGGGGTCTGGGGGAAGTTGTGAGGTAAAAAATGGGGATTTTGGGGTGAAAGGGGCAGGTTTTGGGGTGAAAGGGGCAGATTTTGGGGTCTGGGAGAAATTCTGAGGTAAAAATGGGGATTTTGGGGTGAAAAGGGGCAGATTTGGGGTGAAAGAGGCAGATTTTTGGGTCTGGGAGAAATTCTGAGGTAAAAATGGGGATTTTGGGGTGAAAAGGGGCAGATTTGGGGTGAAAGAGGCAGATTTTTGGGTCTGGGAGAAATTCTGAGGTAAAAATGGGGATTTTGGGGTGAAAAGGAGCAGATTTGGGGTGAAAGAGGCAGATTTTTGGGTCTGGGAGAAATTCTGAGGTAAAAATGGGGATTTTGGGGTGAAAAGGGGCAGATTTGGAGTGAAAAAGGGCAGAATTTGGGGTCTGGGGGAAATTCTGAGGTAAAAATGGGGATTTGGGGGTGAAAGGGGCAGGTTTTGGTGTGAAAGGGCCAGATTTGGGGGCATTGGATGAGATTTTGGGGCGAAAGAGGCAAATTTTGGGGCCTGGGGCTAATTCTGAGGTAAAAATGGGGGGGTTGGGGTGAAAAGGAGCAAATTTGGGGTGAAAAAGGCCACATTGGGGGTGAAAGGGGCAGATTTTGGGATCAAAGGGGCAGATTTTAGGATCTGGGGGAAGTTCTGAGGTAAAAAATAAGGATTTTGGGGGTGAAAAAGGCCAGATTTGGGGTGAAAAAGGCAGGTTTTGGGGTCTGGGGGAAATTCTGAGGTGAAAACCAGGGGTTTGGGGGTGAAAAAGGCAGGTTTTGGGGTGAACGGGTCATATTGTGGCGTCTGGGGGGAGTTATGAGGTAAAAAAAGGGGATTTTGGGGTGAAAAGGGGTAGATTTGGGGGGCTGGGGGTAATTCTGAGGTAAAAGGGGCCGATTTTGAGGTGAAAACGGTAGATTTGGGGGGGGTGGGGGTGGAATTGGGGGTGAAGGGGGCAGGTTTGGGGTGAAAGTGTCAGATTTTGGTGTCTGGGAGGAGATTTGGGGGTAAATCGGGGCAGGTTTGGGGGTGGGGAGGAATATGGGGGGGAAAGGGGCAGATTTTGGGGTAAAAAGGGGCAGATTTAGGGTCAGGGGCAGGTTTTGGGATGAAAAGGGCAGGTTTTGGGTCAAAGGGGCAGGTTTTGGGGTGAAAAGGGCAGATTTAGGGTCAAAGGGGCAGATTTGGGGGAGAAGGGGCAGGTTTTGGGGTGAAAAGGGCAGGTTTGGGGTCAACAGGACAGATTTTGGGTTGAAAGGGGCAGGTTTTGGGGTGTGAAGGCAGGTTTTGGGTTGAAAAGGGCAGATTTTGGGTTCAAAAGGGCAAATTTTGGGTTCAAAAGGGCAGATTTAGGGTCAGGGGCAGGTTTTGGGTTGAAAGGGGCAGGTTTAGGGTCAAAGGGGCAGATTTTGGGGTGAAAAGGGCAAATTTTGGGGTGAAAAGGGCAGATTTAGGGTTGAAAAGAGCATATTTAGGGTCAGAGGAGCAGGTTTTGGGTAGAAAAAGGCAGGTTTTGGGATCAAAGGAGCAGATTTGGGGTGAAAAGGGCAGATTTTGGGTTGAAAGGGGCAGGTTTGGGGTCACAGGGGCAGGTTTTGGGATCAAAGGGGCAGATTTGGGGTTGAAAAGGGCAGGTTTAGGGTCAAAGGGGCAGGTTTTGGGGTGAAAAGGGCAGATCTGGGGTGTGGGGGCAGGTTTTTGGGGTGCAAAGTGGGGATTTGGGGGACACGTGGGTCCCGGGCGGGGGTGGGGGCGGGCACCCCCCCGGTTCCTCCTCCTGCCCTTGAGCCGCCCTTGGGGTTCCGGGGTGGGGGGGTGGGGGGGTGCCCCGACGGCCCCTCCCCCCGGCCCCTCCCCGGCTCCCTCCACTCCCCGCCCGCCTCCCGCAGCGACCGGACGCCTGGGTCCGTCTCTCCCCCCTCCCCTCTCCTTCCCCCCCCCCCGGGACCCCTCCCCAAACTCCTGAGACCCCCCCACCTCCCCCCCGACTCCTGGGTGCCCCCCTCCTTGGGACCCCTTGATCCCCTCCCCAATTCCTGGGACCCCCCAAACTCCTGGGTGTCCCCTTCCCCCCTCCGGGACCCCCCCTGGCCCCTCCCCCAAGCTCCTGGGACCCCCCGGGACCCCCTCAAACTACTGGGTCCCCCTTGGGACCCCCCCGGGACCCCCTCAAGCTCCTGGGACACCCCGGGACCCCCTCAAACTCCTGTGTCCCCCTTGGGACCCCCCCGGGACCCCCCCCAAGCTCCTGGGACCCCCCTGGGACCCCCCCAGCCTGCTGGGACCCCCCCAAGCTCTTGGGACGCCCCCAACTTTTGGGTCTGCCTTAGGACCCCCCCCCGGGCCCCCCTGTAGCTCCTGGGACCTCCCAGGACCCCCTCAAACTCCTGTGTCCCCTTTGGGACCCCCCCCGGGACCCCCCCCAAGCTCCTGCCGCCCTCCCCCAACTCCTGTGTCCCCCTTGGGACCCCCCCCGGGACCCCCCCCAAGCTCCTGGGACCCCCTTGGGACCCCCCCAGGCTGCTGGGACCCCCCAGGATCCCCCCAAACTCCTGTGTCCCCCTTGCGAACCCCCCCCGGACCCCCCCAGCCTGCTGGGACCCCCCCCGGGACCCCCCCACAAACTCCTGGGTCCCCCATGAAACCCCCCCTGGACCCCCCTTGGGACCCCCCCAGGCTGCTGGGCCCCCCCCCCCACGGGACCCCCTCAAACTCCTGGGTCCCCCTTAGGACCCCCCTTGGCCCCCCCCCCCAAGCTCTTGGGACCCCCCCCGGGACCCCCCCAAACTCCTGCTTTCCCCATGAAACCCCCCCGGGACCCCCCCAAACTCCTGTTTTCCCCATGAAACCCCCCCGGGAGCCCCCCAGTCTCCTGGGATGCCCCCCGGGAGCCCCCCAGCCTGCTTGCCCCCCACCCCGGGCCCCCCCCAGACTCCTGGGTCCCCCTTAGGACCCCCCTTGGCCCCCCCACCCAAGCTGCTGGGACCCCCCCCAGCCTGCTGGGACCCCCCCCCGGGACCCCCCCAATCTCCTGCATTCCCCATGAACCCCCCCCCAGGACCCCCCGAGTCTCCTGGGTTCCCCCCCGGGACCCCCCCAGCCTGCTGGGACCCCCTCTCGGGACCCCCCCAAACTCCTGGGTCCCCCTTAGGACCCCCCTTGGCCCCCTCCCCCAAGCTGCTGGGACCCCCCCAGGCTGCTGGGACCCCCCCCCGGGCCCCCCCAAACTCCTGGGTCCCCCTTAGGACCCCTCTTGGCCCCCCCCCCCAAGCTGCTGGGACCCCCCCCAGGCTGCTGGGACCCCCCCCGGGACCCCCCCAATCTCCTGCTTTCCCCATGAAACCCCCCCTGGACCCCCCCTGGGACCCCCCCAGGCTGCTGGGACCCCCCCCGGGACCCCCCCAATTTCCTGCGTTCCCCATGAACCCCCCCTGGGCCCCCCCTAAACTCCTGGGTCCCCCTTAGGACCCCCCTTGGCCCCCCCACCCAAGCTGCTGGGACCCCCCCAGGCTGCTGGGACCCCCCCCGGGACCCCCCCAATCTCCTGCGTTCCCCATGAACCCTCCCCGGGACCCCCCCAAACTCCTGGATCCCCCTTAGGACCCCCCCCCCTTGCCCCCCCCCCCCAACTCCTGGGACAACCCCTCCCCCCGGCCCTGCCCTGCCCTGCCCCGGGGGCGGCCATGGGGCGGGGCGGGTCCGTCACGTCGCTGAGGCGTGGCTGACGTCACTGCCGCAGCGCTGACGTCACGACCGCCGCGATGTCGCCGCCGGTGCCCGCGCTGAGTCCCGAGCAGAAGCAGGAGCTGGCGACCATCGCCCAGCGCATCGTGGCCCCCGGGAAGGGCATCCTGGCCGCCGATGAGTCCACCGGTACGGGGGGGGGCACTGGGAGGGACTGGGAGGGGCTGGGAGGGGATTGGGCGGGGACTGGGGGGCACTGGGAGGGGACTGGGTGGCGCTGGGAGGGGATTGGGAGGGACTAGAGGGCACTGGGTGGAGGCTGGCAGGGGAGTGGGGGACACTGGGAGGGGGTGGTGGGGGGCTGGGGGGCACTGGGAAAGGACTGGGAGGGGACTGGAGGGCACTGGGAGGGACTGGGGGAGACTGGGAGGGGATTGGGAGGTACTGGGAGGCCACTGGGAGCTATTGGGAAGCACAGGAAGGGGGTTAGGAGGGGACTGGGGGAGCACTGGGAGCTACTGGGGGAGCACTGGGAGCTACTGGGGGAGCACTGGGAGTCACAGGAAGGGGGTTAGGAGGGGACTGGGGGAGCACTGGGAGCTACTGGGGGAGCACTGGGAATCACAGGAAGGGGGTTAGGAGGGGACTGGGGGAGCACTGGGAGCTACTGGGGGAGCACTGGGAATCACAGGAAGGGGGTTAGGAGGGGACTGGGGGAGCACTGGGAGCTACTGGGGGAGCACTGGGAATCACAGGAAGGGGGTTAGGAGGGGACTGGGGGAGCACTGGGAGCTACTGGGGGAACACTGGGAATCACAGGAAGGGGGTTAGGAGGGGACTGGGGGAGCACTGGGAGCTACTGGGGGAGCACTGGGAATCACAGGAAGGGGGTTAGGAGGGGACTGGGGGAGCACTGGGAGCTACTGGGGGAGCACTGGGAGAGACTGGGAATCACAGGAAGGGGGTTAGGAGGGGACTGGGGGAGCACTGGGAGCTACTGGGGGAGCACTGGGAATCACAGGAAGGGGGTTAGGAGGGGACTGGGGGAGCACTGGGAGCTACTGGGGGAGCACTGGGAATCACAGGAAGGGGGTTAGGAGGGGACTGGGGGAGCACTGGGAGCTACTGGGGGAGCACTGGGAATCACAGGAAGGGGGTTAGGAGGGGACTGGGGGAGCACTGGGAGCTACTGGGGGAGCACTGGGAGAGACTGGGAATCACAGGAAGGGGGTTAGGAGGGGACTGGGAGGCATTGGGAGCTACTGGGGGAGCACTGGGAGAGACTGGGAATCACAGGAAGGGGGTTAGGAGGGGACTGGGGGGCACTGGGAGCTACTGGGGGAGCACTGGGAGAGACTGGGAATCACAGGAAGGGGTTAGGAGGGGACTGGGAGGCATTGGGAGCTACTGGGGGAGCACTGGGAGGGAGTGTGAAGCACAGGAAGGGGGTTAGGAGGGGACTGGGAGGCACTGGGAGCTACTGGGGGAGCACTGGGAGAGACTGGGAATCACAGGAAGGGGGTTAGGAGGGGACTGGGAGGCACTGGGAGCTACTGGGGGAGCACTGGGAGGGAGTGTGAAGCACAGGAAGGGGGTTAGGAGGGGACTGGGGAGCACTGGGAGCTACTGGGGGAGGACTGGGAGCTACTGGGAATCACAGGAAGGGGGTTAGGAGGGGACTGGGGGGCACTGGGAGCTACTGGGGGAACACTGGGAGCTACTGGGAATCACAGGAAGAGGGTTAGGAGGGGACTGGGAGGCACTGGGAGCTACTGGGGGAGCACTGGGGCAGCCTGAGGAGCCCAGTTGGTGATACTGGTCCATACTGGGAGCGACTGGTTTATACTGGGCTGGGGGCTGGGAGCATCACAAGAGGCTGAGCGCTTCCAGGGGGCACCAGGGGGTTCCCAATTGCTCCTGGAGCCGCACTGGGAGGCGCTGGAGCAGCACTAGGAGGGCAGTGGGCGGTTACTGGTCCATACTGGGAGTGACTGGTTTATACTGGGCTGAGGGCTGAGAACATTACTAAGAGGCTGAGCACTTCTAGGGGGCACCAGGGGGTTCCTGAGAGCTCGGGGAGCCACACTGGGAGCTACTGGGGCACCTCGGGGCAGCACTAGGAGCCCAGTTGGTGATACTGGTCTATACTGGGAGTGACTGGTTTATACTGGGGTGAGGGCTGGGAGCATCCCTAAGAGGCTGAGCATTTCCAGGGGTTCCTGAGAGCTCCTGGGGCTCTAGTGGGAGCTACTGGGGCACCTCGGGGCAGCACTAGGAGCCCAGTTGGTGACACTGGTCCATACTGGAAGTGACTGGTTTATACTGGGGTGAGGGCTGGGAGCATCCCTAAGAGGCTGAGCATTTTCAGGCGTTCCTGAGAGCAGCTGGGGCTGCAGTGGGAGCTACTGGGGCACCTCGGGGCAGCACTAGGAGCCCAGTTGGTGATACTGGTCCATACTGGGAGTGACTGGTTTATACTGGGGTGAGGGCTGGGAGCATTTCTATGAGGCTGAGCACTTCCGGGCATTCCTAAGAGCTGCTGGGGCTGCACTGGGAGCTACTGGGGCACCTCGGGGCAGCACTAGGAGGGCAGCGGGGGGTTACTGGTCCATACTGGGAGTGACTGGTTTGTACTGGTCGGACGGCAGCCAGCATCGCCAAGCGGCTGAGCTCGGTGGGGGCGGAGAACACGGAGGAGAACCGGCGCTGGTACCGGCAGCTGCTGTTCACGGCCGACAGCCGGGTGGACCCCTGCATCGGCGGCGTCATCCTCTTCCACGAGACCCTCTACCAGAAGGCGGACGACGGCCGCCCCTTCCCCGAGGTCATCCGCAGCAAGGGCGCCCTCGTCGGCATCAAGGTGGGCGCGCGGGGACCTTGGGGACCTTGGGGACCTTGGGGGGGGACACGGGGACCTTGGGGGAGCACGGGGACCTTGGGGGTTGGGTGGGCGTCGAGCCGGGTCAACCACGTTGAAGGTGGCTTCATCCAGTGGCCTTGGTGTTGGGGCCTTGGGGACATCGAGGGGACACCTTGGGGACATGGGGACACCTTGGGGACACAGGGACACCTTGGGGACATCAAGGAGACCTTGGGGACGTTGAGGGGACACGGGGACCTTGAGGGGTTGGGTGGGCATCGAGCTGGGTCAACCATGTTGAAGGTGGCTTCATCCGGTGGCCTTGGTGTTGGGGACTTGGGGACATCGAGGGGACACCTTGGGGACATGGGGACACCTTGGGGACACAGGGACACCTTGGGGACATCAAGGAGACCTTGGGGACATTGAGGGGACACGGGGACCTTGAGGGGTTGGGTGGGCATCAAGCTGGGTCAACCATGTTGAAGGTGGCTTCATCCGGTGGCCTTGGTGTTGGGGCCTTGGGGACATTGAGGGGACACTTGGGGGCACGGGGACACCTTGGGGACACAGGGACACCTTGGGGACATCAAGGAGACCTTGGGGACGTTGAGGGGACACGGGGACCTTGAGGGGTTGGGTGGGCATCGAGCTGGGTCAACCATGTTGAAGGTGGCTTCATCCGGTGGCCTTGGTGTTGGGGACTTGGGGACATCGAGGGGACACCTTGGGGACATGGGGACACCTTGGGGACGTTGAGGGGACCTTGGGGATGTTGAGGGGACACGGGGACGTTGAGGGGTTGGGTGCTCCTTGAGCCAGGTCAACCGCGTCAAAGGCAGCTTGGTGAGGAGACGTTGAGGTCTTGGGGACACTTGGGGACATGGGGACACCTTGGGGACATTGGGGTTGTCAGGGGGACACAGGGGCCTTGGGGACGTTGAGGGGACACGGGGACCTTGGGGGAGCACGGGGACCTTGAGGGGTTGGGTGGGCGTCGAGCCGGGTCAACCACGTTGAAGGTGGCTTCATCCGGTGGCCTTGGTGTTGGGGCCTTGGGGACATTGAGGGGACACTTGGGGACACGGGGACACCTTGGGGACACAGGGACACCTTGGGGACATCAAGGAGACCTTGGGGACGTTGAGGGGACACGGGGACGTTGAGGGGTTGGGTGGGCATCGAGCTGGGTCAACCATGTTGATGGTGGCTTCATCCGGTGGCCTTGGTGTTGGGGACTTGGGGACATCGAGGGGACACTTGGGGACATGGGGACACCTTGGGGACACAGGGACACCTTGGGGACATCAAGGAGACCTTGGGGACGTTGAGGGGACACGGGGACCTTGAGGGGTTGGGTGGGCATCAAGCTGGGTCAACCATGTTGAAGGTGGCTTCATCCGGTGGCCTTGGTGTTGGGGACTTGGGGACATCGAGGGGACACCTTGGGGACATGGGGACACCTTGGGGACGTTGAGGGGACCTTGGGGGTGTTGAGGGGACACGGGGACGTTGAGGGGTTGGGTGCTCCTTGAGCCAGGTCAACCATGTCAAAGGCAGCTTGGTGAGGAGACGTTGAGGTCTTGGGGACACTTGGGGACACGGGGACACCTTGGGGACATTGGGGTTGTCAGGGGGACACAGGGGCCTTGGGGACGTTGAGGGGACACGGGGACCTTGGGGGTTGGGTGGGCGTCGAGCCGGGTCAACCACGTTGAAGGTGGCTTCATCCGGTGGCCTTGGTGTTGGGGCCTTGGGGACATCGAGGGGACACTTGGGGGCACGGGGACACCTTGGGGACACAGGGATACTTTGGGGACATCAAGGAGACCTTGGGGACGTTGAGGGGACACGGGGACGTTGAGGGGTTGGGTGGGCATCGAGCTGGGTCAACCATGTTGAAGGTGGCTTCATCCGGTGGCCTTGGTGTTGGGGACTTGGGGACATCGAGGGGACACTTGGGGACATGGGGACACCTTGGGGACACAGGGACACCTTGGGGACATCAAGGAGACCTTGGGGACGTTGAGGGGACACGGGGACCTTGAGGGGTTGGGTGGGCATCAAGCTGGGTCAACCATGTTGAAGGTGGCTTCATCCGGTGGCCTTGGTGTTGGGGCCTTGGGGACATCGAGGGGACACTTGGGGACACCGAGGACATTGTCTCCTTGAGGGGGACGTTGGGGACATCGGGGACGTCAGGGGCCTTGGGGATGTTGGGGACGGGGGTCATCGGGGTGACAGTCGGGCTGTGGGGACAGGGGAGAGGAACAAGGTGGGGGGACGTTGGGGACAGTGCCACTGCCGTGGTGGCCCTGGTGACACTGTCCCCGTCCCCAGGTGGACAAGGGGGTCGTGCCCCTGGCTGGCACCAACGGTGAGACCACGACCCAAGGTGAGTGACCGCCCTGTCCCCACGGGTGTCCCCGATGCCACCGCGCCGTCCCCGCCCCCATGCCATCCCCCAGCCCCACGGGTGTCTCCGATGCCACCACGGTGTCCCCGTCCCCGATGCCACCGCGCCGTCCCTGCCCCCATGCCATCCCCCAGCCCCATGGGTGTCCCCAATGCCACCCCGGTGTCCCCATCCCCGATGTCACCACACTGTCCTTGCCCCCATGCCATCCCCCAGCCCCATGGGTGTCTCTGATGCCACCACGGTGTCCCCGTCCCCGATGCCACCCCCGTCACGTCCCTGTCCCTGACGTCCCGGAGGTGTCCCCATCCCCCCACGGTGTCCCTGTCCCCCTGCCATGTCCCCCTGTGGTGTCCCCATTGCCCCTCCCCAGTGTCCCCGTCCCCCTGTGGTGTCCCCGTTGCTCCTCACGGTGTCCCCCTGCCATGTCCCCTGGGGGTGTCCCCATCCCCCTGTGGTGTCCCTGTCCCCCTGCCATGTCCCCTGGTGGTGTCCCCATCCCTCTGCCTTGTCCCCCCATGGTGTCCCCATCCCCCCCGCGGCGTCCCTGTCCCCCTGCCATGTCCCCTCGCAGTGTCCCCGTCCCCCCGTGGTGTCCCCGTCCCCCTGCCATGTCCCCCCGTGGTGTCCACGTCCCCCCGTGGTGTCCCCGTCCCCCTGCCATGTCCCCCCGCAGTGTCCCCGTCCCCCCCGTGGTGTCCCCGTCCCCCCCGTGGTGTCCCCGTCCCCCCCGCGGCGTCCCCATCCCCCTGCCATGTCCCCTGGCGGCGTCCCCATCCCCCTGCCATGTCCCCCCGTGGTGTCCCCGTCCCCCCCGCGGCGTCCCCGTCCCCCTGCCATGTCCCCTGGCGGCGTCCCCATCCCCCTGCCATGTCCCCTGGTGGTGTCCCCGTCCCCCTGCCATGTCCCCTGGCGGCGTCCCCATCCCCCTGCCATGTCCCCTGGTGGTGTCCCCGTCCCCCTGCCATGTCCCCTGGCGGCGTCCCCATCCCCCTGCCATGTCCCCTGGCGGCGTCCCCATCCCCCTGCCATGTCCCCCGGCGGCGTCCCCATCCCCCTGCCATGTCCCCCGGCGGTGTCCCCGTCCCCCCGCGGTGTCCCCATCCCCCTGCCATGTCCCCTTGCGGTGTCCCCCTCTCCCCCGCGGTGTCCCTTTCCCTCTGCCATGTCCCCCCGCGGTGTCCCCTTCCGCCTGCCATGTCCCCCCGCAGCGTCCCCTTCCCCCTGCCATGTCCCCTTGCGGTGTCCCCCTCTCCCCCGCGGTGTCCCTTTCCCTCTGCCATGTCCCCCCGCGGTGTCCCTGTCCGCCTGCCATGTCCCCCGGCGGTGTCCCCGTCCCCCCCGCGGCGTCCCCGTCCCCCTGCCATGTCCCCTGGCAGCGTCCCCATCCCCCTGCCATGTCCCCTGGCGGTGTCCCCATCCCCCTGCCATGTCCCCGGCGGTGTCCCCGTCCCCCCCGTGGTGTCCCCATCCCCCTGCCATGTCCCCCGGCGGTGTCCCCGTCCCCCCCCCGGCGGTGTCCCCACGGCGTCGCCGTCCCCAGGGCTGGACGGGCTGGCGGAGCGCTGCGCCCAGTACAAGAAGGACGGGGCCGACTTCGCCAAGTGGCGCTGCGTGCTCAAGATCTCGGCGCACACGCCCACGCGCCTGGCGGTGCTGGAGAACGCCAACGTCCTGGCGCGCTACGCCAGCATCTGCCAGCAGGTACGGCCGGCCCCGGCTGCCCCACCGCCGGCGGCGCCGCGTCACCGGCACCCACGGGGCGGGGGGGGGGGGGCCCCGCCGGGCGCTGGCGGCCTTCGAGGAGGAGGGTGACGCCGTGAGGTGGCGCCTGGACGTGGTGCGGTGGCGCCTGGGTGTGGTGTGGTGGCACTTGGCCATAGTTTGGTGGCATTTCCATGTCCTTGGGTCACCTCATTGTGTCCCCCACTGTCCCCGTGTCAAGCCCAGGGGGCCCTGTGGGGGCTGGTGGCCTTTGAAGTGGAGGGTGACACGGTGAGGTGGCACCTGGACGTGGTGTGGTGGCACCTGGGTGTGGTGAGGTGGCACCTGGGTGTGGCGTGGTGGCACCTAGAGGTGGTTTGGTGGCACCTCCATGTCCTTGGGTCACCTCGTGTCCCCCACTGTCCCCGTGTCACCCCCAGGGGGCTCTGTGGGGGCTGGTGGCCTTTGAGGCAGAGGGTGACACGGTGAGGTGACACCTGGACGTGGTGTGGTGGCACCTAGAGGTGGTTTGGTGGCACCTCCATGTCCTTGGGTCACCTCGTGTCCCCCACTGTCCCCGTGTCACCCCCAGGGGACCCTGTGGGGGCTGGTGGCCTTCGAGGCAGAGGGTGACACGGTGAGGTGACACCTAGACGTGGTGCGGTGTCACTTGGGTGTGGTGAGGTGGCACCTGGGTGTGGCGTGGTGGCACCTCCATGTCCTTGGGTCACCTCATCGGGTCCCCCAGTGTCCCTGTGTCACCCCTGGATGCCCAACGGTGCTTGGTGGCTTCCAAGGTGGAGGGTGACACGGTGAGGTGGCACCTGGACGTGGTGCGGTGGCGCCTGGGTGTGGCGTGGTGGCACTTGGCCATAGTTTGGTGGCACCTCCATATCCTTGGGTCACCTCGTGTCCCCACACTGTCCCTGTGTCACCCCTGGGTACCCAACAGTGCTTGGTGGCCTCCAAGGCGGAGGGTGACACAGTGAGGTGGCACCTGGGTGTGGCGTGGTGGCACCTAGAGGTGGTTTGGTGGCACCTCCATGTCCTTGGGTCACCTCATCGTGTCTCCATGCTGTCCCCGTGTCACCCCTGGGTGTCCAACGGTGCTTGGTGGCCTCCAAGGCGGAGGGTGACACTATGAGGTGGCACCTGGGTGTGGCGTGGTGGCACCTGGCCATAGTTTGGTGGCACCTCCATGTCCTTGGGTCACCTCATCGTGTCCCCCACTGTCCCCGTGTCACCCCCAGGGGGCCCTGTGGGGGCTGGTGGCTTCCAGGGTGGAGGGTGACATGGTGAGGTGGCACCTGGGTGTGGTGCCACCTGGAGATGGTGTGGTGGCACCTCCATGTCCTTGGGTCACCTCATCCTGTCCCCCGCTGTCCCCGTGTCACCCCCGGGCGCCCTACGGTGACCTCCAAGGCGCAAGCCGACCCCCCCCCCCCCCCCCCGCCCCCGAGGTGCCACCTGGCCGTGCCCGCTGTGCCCGTCCCCTCGACCCTCGTCCCCTCCGTGTCCCCGCAGCACGGCATCGTCCCCATCGTCGAGCCCGAGATCCTGCCGGACGGCGACCACGACCTGAAGCACTGCCAGTACGTCACCGAGAAGGTGGGTGACGTCCCCTCCGTGTCCCCGTCGTCCCCTCCCGCCGTCCCCCGCTGGCTCCCAGCCGTGTCCCCGCTTGTCCCCAAGGTGCTGGCGGCCGTCTACAAGGCGCTGAGTGACCACCACATCTACCTGGAGGGGACCCTGCTCAAGCCCAACATGGTGACGCCGGGTCACGCCTGTCCCAAGAAGTACAGCCCCGAGGAGATCGCCATGGCAACCGTCACCGCCCTGCGCCGCACCGTGCCCCCCGCCGTCCCCGGTCAGTGGCACCCACCCCCCCACGCTGTCCCCTCTCCGTGCCGTGCTTATCGGGGCACGATCGTGTCACCGTGCCGGCCCCGGACCCGTGGTCATGTCACCATGGTGTCACCATCCGCACGGCCGTGTCCCCAGGGTGTCACCATTCCCACGGCCATGTCCCCAGGGTGTCACCATCCCCATGGCTGTGTCCCCAAGGTGTCCCCATGGTGTCCCCATCCCCATGGCCGTGTCCCCAAGGTGTCACCATCCCCACGGCCGTGTCCCCGAGGTGTCCCCATCCCCACGGCCGTGTCCCCAGGGTGTCACCATCCCCACAGCTGTCCCCGAGGTGTCCCCATCCCCACGGCCGTGTCCCCAGGGTGTCACCATCCCCACAGCTGTGTCCCCGAGGTGTCCTCATCCCCATGGCTGTGTCCCCGAGGTGTCACCATGGTGTCCTCATCCCCATGGCCGTGTCCCCGAGGTGTCCCCAAGGTGTCACCATCCCCACGGCCGTGTCCCCATGGTGTCACCATCCCCATGGCCGTGTCCCTGCGGTGTCCCCATCCCCATGGCTGTGTCCCCGAGGTGTCCCCATGGTGTCCCCATCCCCATGGCCGTGTCCCCGAGGTGTCCCCAAGGTGTCACCATCCCCACGGCCGTGTCCCCAGGGTGTCCCCATCCCCATGGCTGTGTCCCTGAGGTGTCCCCATGGTGTCCCCATCCCCATGGCCGTGTCCCCGAGGTGTCCCCATGGTGTCCCCATCCCCATGGCCGTGTCCCCGCGGTGTCCCCATCCCCATGGCCGTGACCCCGAGGTGTCCCCAGGGTGTCACCATCCCCACGGCCGTGTCCCCAGGGTGTCACCATCCCCATGGCTGTGTCCCCGAGGTGTCCCCATGGTGTCACCATCCCCACAACCGTGTCCCCGCGGTGTCACCATCCCCACAACCGTGTCCCCAGGGTGTCACCATCCCCACGGCCGTGTCCCCAGGGTGTCCCCATCCCCACAGCTGTGTCCCCGAGGTGTCCCCATCCCCATGGCTGTGTCCCTGAGGTGTCACCATCCCCATGGCTGTGTCCCCGAGGTGTCCCCATCCCCATGGCCGTGTCCCCGCGGTGTCCCCATCCCCATGGCTGTGTCCCCGAGGTGTCCCCATGGTGTCCCCATCCCCACAGCTGTGTCCCCGAGGTGTCCCCATCCCCACGGCCGTGTCCCCGAGGTGTCACCATCCCCACGGCCGTGTCCCCAGGGTGTCACCATCCCCATGGCCCTGTCCCAATGGTGTCCCCATCGCCAGAGTCTTGTCCCCAAGGTGTCCCCATCGCCAGAGTCTTGTCCCCAAGGTGTCCCTATCGTGTCCCCATCCCCATGGTGTCCCCAAGGTGTCCCCATCCCCATGGCCATGTCCCCAAGGTGTCCCTGAGGTGTCCCCATCCCCATGGCCGTGTCCCCATGGTGTCCCCATCCCCATGTCCCCAAGGTGTCCCCAGGGTGTCCCCATCCCCATGGCCATGTCCCCATGGTGTCCCCATCCCCATGTCCCCAAGGTGTCCCCAGGGTGTCCCCATCCCCATGGCCATGTCCCCATGTGTCCCCATCCCCAGAGTCTTGTCCCCAAGGTGTCCTTGAGGTGTCCCCATCCCCAGAGTCTTGTGCCCAAGGTGTCCCCATCCCCAGAGTCTTGTCCCCAAGGTGTCCCCATCCTCATGGTGTCCCCAAGGTGTCCCCATCCCCAGAGTCTTGTCCTCAAGGTGTCCCCACGGTGTCCCCCATCCTCATGGTGTCCCCACGGTGTCCCCATCCCCAGAGTCTTGTCCCCAAGGTGTCCCCACGGTGTCCCCATCCCCAGAGTCGTGTCCCCACGGTGTCCCAACGGTGACCCCATCCCCAAGGTGTCCCCACGGTGACCCCATCCCCACGTCCCCAAGGCGTCCCCATCCCCAGAGTTGTGTCCCCACGGTGTCCCAACAGCGACCCCATCCCCACGGTGTCCCCACGGTGACCCCATCCCCACGTCCCCAAGGCGTCCCCATCCCCAAGGCGTCCCCCCGCCCCTCTCCCCGCCCCCCCCTCCCCACTGACCCCCTCCCCCCCCCCCCCCCAGGCATCACCTTCCTGTCGGGGGGCCAGAGCGAGGAGGAGGCGTCGCTGAACCTCAACGCCATCAACCGCTGCCCGCTGGCCCGGCCCTGGGCCCTCACCTTCTCCTACGGGCGGGCGCTGCAGGCCTCCGCCCTGCGGGCCTGGGCCGGCCGCCGCGACAACACCAAGGCCGCCCAGGAGGAGTACGTCAAGAGGGCGCTGGTACGGCACCGCCCCCCCGGGGGGCACAGCGCCGACGGGGGGGGGACGGGGACACCGGGGGGGGCACGGGGACACGGGGGGGGGGCACGGGGATATTGGGGGGACGGGGACACCGGGGGGGGGACGGGGACACCGGGGGGGACACGGGGACACCGGGGGGGACACGGGGATGTTGGGGGGACGGGGACACCGGGGGGGACACGGGGATATTGGGGGGACGGGGACACCGGGGGGGGGCACGGGGACACCGGGGGGGACACGGGGACACCGGGGGGGACACGGGGATGTTGGGGGGACGGGGACACCGGGGGGGGACACGGGGATATTGGGGGGACGGGGACACCGGGGGGGGGACGGGGACACTGGGTGGGGTACGGGGACACTGGGGGGGGGTACGGGGACACCGGGGGGGACACGGGGATATTGGGGGGACGGGGACACCGGGGGGGGACACAGGGATATTGGGGGGGATGGGGACACCCGGGGGGGGGACGGGGACACCGGGGGGGGCACGGGGATATTGGGGGGACGGGGACACCGGGGGGGACACGGGGATATTGGGGGGACGGGGACACCGGGGGGGGGACGGGGACACCGGGGGGGACACGGGGATGTTGGGGGGATGGGGACACCGGGGGGGACACGGGGATATTGGGGGGACAGGGACACCGGGGGGGGACACACGGCGGGAGGGGGGCGGGGGGTGCCATGGGGACGTTGGGGGGGGTTGGAGATGTTGGGGACACCAAGGGGACAGGGACGTGGTGGGTCAAAAGGTCAATGTTGGGGGTCACCATGGGGACGTTGGGGACATTGGGGACACCAAGGGGACAGGGACACGGTGGGTCAAGGGGTCAAGGTTAGGGGGCACCACAGGGACGTTGGGGACATTGGGGACACCGTGGGGGGCACAGGGATGAGGGGGGGCAAGAGGAGGTCAAGGAGGTCATGATGGGTCACCATGGGGACGTTGGGGACACCAAGGTGACAGGGACACGGTGGGTCAAGAGGTCAAGGTGGGGGGGCTCCATGGGGACGTTGGGGGGGGGTTGGGG
>JAQBHY010000138.1:0-17051 GCA_027574665.1 Rhynochetos jubatus
TTGAGGGGGGTTGGGGGGGTGGTGGCGGCTCAGGACAGGCCTTGGGGGGGGTTTTGGGGGGCTCGCTGTGGGTTTTAGGGGGACAGGTTGAGATTGGGGGGTCCTGTGTGGGTCTGAGCCCCCCGGGGGGGTGTGAGGGGTCTGAGTCCCCCTAGAATGTGGGGGGGGGGGGGCACCCCGCCTGAGGCCTGTGCGGGTGGGGGGGGTGAACCGAGTTGTGGCCCTTTTGGGGTCAATAAACTGCCCCCGGGGGGGTCTGTGACCCGGGTTTTTATTGGGGGGGCTGGGAGGGTCATTTTGGGGGGGTTTGGGTGATTGGAGGGGGTTGGGGGGGGTTTGAGGGGGGTTGGGGGGGTGGTGGCGGCTCGGGATAGGCCTTAGGGGGGGTTTGGGGGGCTCGCTGTGGGTTTTAGGGGGATGCGTGGCCTTTGGGGGGGTCCTGTGTGGGTCTGAGCCCCCCCGGGGGGGTGTGAGGGGTCTGAGTCCCCTAAAATCTGGGGGGGGGGATGCCCGCCTGAGGCCTGTGCGGGTGGGGGGGGTGAACCGCGTTGTGGCCCTTTTGGGGTCAATAAACTGCCCCTGGGGGGTCTGTGACCCCTTTTTTTTACTTGGGGGGGGTGTGGGGTTGGGGGGGGGATTTAGGTGGAGTTTGGGGGGGTTGGGGGGTATTTGAGAGGGGTTTGGGGGGGTTGGGGGGTTTGAGGGGGGTTGGGGGGGTGGTGGCAGCTCGGGATAGGCCTTAGGGGGGGGTTTTGGGGGCTCGCTGTGGGTTTTAGGGGACACGTGGTCTTTGGGGGGTCCTGTGTGGGTTTGAGACCCCCCCATGTGGGTCTGAGCCCCCCCCGGGGGGGTGTGAGCCCCCCAGAATGTGTGTGGGGGGGGGATGCCCCGCCTGAGGCCTGTGCGGGTGGGGGGGGTGAACCACGTTGTCGCCCTTTTGGGGTCAATAAACTGCCCCCGGGGGGGTCTGTGACCCGGGTTTTTATTGGGGGGGGGCTGGGGGGGTCATTTTGGGGGGGATTTGGGGGTTTGGGGGGTATTTGAGGGGGGTTGGGGGGGTGGTGGCGGCTCGGGATAGGCCTTAGGGGGGGGTTTTGGGGGGGCTCGCTGTGGGTTTTAGGGGGACAGGTTGAGATTGGGGGGGTCCTGTGTGGGTTTGAGACCCCCCCATGTGGGTCTGAGCCCCCCCGGGGGGGTGTGAGGGGTCTGAGTCCCCCTAAAATCTGGGGGGGGGATGCCCCGCCTGAGGCCTGTGCGGGTGGGGGGGGTGAACCAAGTTGTGGCCCTTTTGGGGTCAATAAACTGCCCCTGGGGGGGTCTGTGACCCCTTTTTTTTACTTGGGGGGGGTGTGTGGGGTTGGGGGGGATTTAGGTGGAGTTTGGGGGGGTTGGGGGGTATTTGAGAGGGGTTTGAGGGGGATTTGGGGGGTTTGAGGGGGGTTGGGGGGGTGGTGGCAGCTCAGGGGCAGGCCCTGGGGGGGGTTTTGGGGGCTCGCTGTGGGTTTTAGGGGACACGTGGCCTTTGGGGGGGTCCCGTGTGGGTTTGAGACCCCCCATGTGGGTCTGAGCCCCCCGGGGGGGTGTGAGGGGTCTGAGTCCCCCTAAAATCTGGGGTGGGGGGGATGCCCCGCCTGAGGCCTGTGCGGGTGGGGGGGGGGTGAACCGAGCTGTGGCCCTTTTGGGGTCAATAAACTGCCCCCGGGGGGGTCTGTGACCCCTTTTTTTACTTGGGGGGGGGGGGTGTGGGGTTGGGGGGGGATTTAGGTGGAGTTTGGGGGGTTGGGGGGTATTTGAGAGGGGTTTGGGAGGGTTTGAGAGGGGTTGGGGGGGTGGTGGCGGCTCGGGACAGGCCTTAGGGGGGGGTTTGGGGGCTCGCTGTGGGTTTTAGGGGGATGCGTGGCCTTTGGGAGGGTCCTGTGTGGGTTTGAGACCCCCCCATGTGGGTCTGAGCCCCCCCCGGGGGGGTGTGAGCCCCCCAGAATGTGTGTGTGGGGGCGCCCCGCCTGAGGCCTGTGCGGGTGGGGGGGGTGAACCGCGTTGTGCCCTTTTGGGGTCAATAAACTGCCCCCGGGGGGTCTGTGACCCCTTTTTTTTTACTTGGGGGGGGGCTGGGGAGTTTGGGGGGGATTTGGGGGGGTTTTGGGGGTCTTTGGGGCCTGGCAAACCTGAGCTCCCATGATGCCCCGCGCGGAGGGGGGGGGCGGCCAAGGTGCCGCCATGCTTCCGGGCGAGGTTGTGGTGACTCCCCCTCCCCCCCCCTCCAGCCCGCCCTGCAATCAGGCGGCGATTTGAGCTGAGCGACAGCGGAGGCAGCGAATGGGATGGCGGCGACGAGGCCGCTCCCTCCAATGAGGGGCGGGGAGAGGCGGGCGCTGGCGTCACGCCCGGATGACACGGGGTTTACTAACGCCCCCGCGCGGGGGCGCGGGGCGGGGCGGCGAATAGCCAATAGCGGCGAGCCCGCCCTCCGCCCTTCCACCCAATCAGCGCTCGCCCTCTCCACCCCCTCCCCCGCGCCGCGCCTGATCGACATCCCCCTCCCCCAATCCCCTTCCCCTCCTCTTCACCTTCCCACCCCCATCCCCGTCACCCAATCCCTAACGCCGCAGCTCGGACGGACAGCTCCATCCATCCAACGGCACGGCGAGAACGCTTTGATCGACAGCACCCTCGGCCAATGAACGCCGCGCGCGCGTAAGCCACGGCGTGGAAGCTTCGCGAAGGCCTGTGGCGGGGGGGGGGAGGGGGGTGGGCTTCTATGGCGACCGGGGCGAACGCCACGCCGCTGGGCAAGCTCCACCCGCCCCCGCCGCCGGGGAAACCCGGCTTCCCGCTGCCGCCTCCCCCCGGACTCGTCGTTACCGGCCCCCCGCCGCCTCCCCCGGGCCCCGGGCAACCCCCCGCCGCTTTACTCGGCCCCATGGCGGCCGCGGCCTACCCGTTCGCCGCTCTCCCGCCGCCGCCTCCTCCTCCTCCTCCTCCTCCGCCGCCTCCTCAACCTCAGACGCCTCAACAACAACCTCCGCCGCCTCCTCCGCCGCCTCCGCCGCCTCCTCCTTCGGCTCAAAATCAAGCTCAACCGGCCGCCCCTCCCCCACCTCAACCCACCGCTCCCCCCCCAACCGCCGCCGCCGCCGCCCCCCAACAACCGGCCCCCGGGGCCGGGACCTACGGCAGTTCCGTTTTCCATCGCCTCCTCCCGGGCACGATCCTCCGCAAACGGCCGCTCCCCCCCCGCCGCCCCCTCAGCAACCGGTGAGCGGGCCGCCTCCCCCCCCCTCCGCCGCCGCCGCCGCCGCTGCTGCCCCCCCCCAGCAGCAGCCCCTGGCCCTGCCCGCCCCCCCCTCGGTGCAGCAGAGGCCCGAGGAGGGAGGGGGGGGCGCGGGGGGGCCGCAGAATGAAGCCCCGGGAGGGTGGTTCATAAGGCCTCCAGGAGGTCAGGTAAGATTGGGGGGGGGGGGGGGCGGGGGGTGAAGGGGACTCGGGAAGGGGGGGGCAGGGGGGTTGGGGGGTCATTGGGGGGAGCAGGGGGGTTATAGGGGGCTTGGGGGGGTCATTGGGGGGAGCAGGGGGGTTATGGGGGGGTCGTTGAGGGGGGTAGGGGGGTTATTGGGGGGCAGGGGGGTTGGGGGGTCGTTGAGGGGGGCAGGGGTGTTATAGGGGGGTTGGGGGGGTCATTGGGGGGAGCAGGGGGGTTATAGGGGGGTCGTTGAGGGGGGCAGGGGGGTTATTGGGGGCGGGGGGGCAGGGGAAAGTAGGGGTTCGGGAGTAAAGGGGGGCGGGGGGTCATTGAGGGGGGGCAGGAGGGTTATGGGGGAGTCATTGGGGGGAGCAGGGGGGTTATGGGGGGTTGGGGGGGTCATTGGGGGGAGCAGGGGGGTTATAGGGGGTCGTTGAGGGGGCAGGGAGGGTGTTGGGGGTGGGGGGGCAGGGGAAAGTAGGGGTTCGGGAGTAAAGGGGGTCGGGGGGGTCATTGAGGGGGGGCAGGAGGGTTATGGGGGGGTCATTGGGGGGAGCAGGGGGTTATATGGGGGTCGTTGAGGGGGGCAGGGGGGCGTTGGGGGTTATTGAGAGTGGGGGGGGCAGGGGGACATAGGGGTTCGGGAGTAAAGGGGGTCGGGGGGGCAGGAGGGTTATGGGGGGTCATTGGGGGGGTTGGGGGGTCATTGGAGGAGCAGGGGGGTTATAGGGGGTCGTTGAGGGGGGCGGGGGGGCAGGGGAAAGTAGGGGTCTGGGAGTAAAGGGGGTCGGGGGTCATTGAGGGGGGGCAGGAGGGTTATGGGGGGTCATTGGGGGGAGCAGGGGGTTATAGGGGGTCGTTGAGGGGGGTAGGGGGGTTATTGGGGGGGCAGGGGGGTTGGGGGGGTCGTTGAGGGGGGCAGGGGGGTTATAGGGGGGCAGGGGGGTTGGGGGGGTCATTGAGGGGGGGCAGGGGGGCTGTGGGGGGTCATTGGGGGGAGCAGGGGGGTTATAGGGGGGTCGTTGAGGGGGGCAGGGGTGTGTTGGGGGGTTATTGAGGGCGGGGGGGCAGGGGGACATAGGGGTTCAGGAGTAAAGGGGGTCGGGGGGGTCATTGAGGGGGGGCAGGAGGGTTATGGGGGGTCATTGGGGGGGTGGGGGGGTCATTGGGGGGATAGGAGGGGGTCAGGGGAGGGGGGGGGTAGGGGGTTGCAGGGGGGGTGAGAACTAGGGGGGGCGGGGGGGCAGGGAGAAGTAGGGGTTCAGGAGTAAGCGAGGTCTGAGTAGGGTTATGGGGGGTACCAGTGGGGTCAGGGGGTCATGGGGGGTCACTGGGGGGGGAGAGCCAGGGAGGGGTCATTGGGGGGGTCAGGGGGTCACTGGGAGGGGTCATTGGGGGAGTCAGGGGGGTCACTGGGGGGATGAGAGCCAGGGAGGGGTCATTGGGGGGGTCAGGGGGTCACTGGGAGGGGTCATTGGGGGGGTCAGGGGGGTCACTGGGGGGATGAGAGCCAGGGAGGGGTCATTGGGGGGGTCAGGGGGGTCACTGGGGGGATGAGAGCCAGGGAGGGGTCAGTGGGGGGGGTCACTGGGGGGTGTGAGGGCTGGGGGGGGTCAGAGGGGTCACTGGGTGGGGGGAGAGCCAGGGAGGGGTCATTGGGGGGTTCACTGGGGGGTGTGAGGGCTGGGGGGGGTCAGGGGGGTCACTGGGTGGGGGGAGAGCCAGGGAGGGGTCACTGGGGGGGTCACTGGGGGGTGTGAGGGCTCGGGGGGGTCAGGGGGGTCACTGGGGGGTCTGAGAGCCAGGGAGGGGTCATTGGGGGGGGGCACAGGAGGAGGCCGGGGGGGTTACGGGGGGTGTCCTGAGGCAAAGGGGTCACGGTGGGGGTGGGGGGGGTGGTGTCACAGTGGAGGGGGTCCCCGGGGGGGGTCGCTGAAGCGCAGCCCAACGCGGGTGCCCCCCCCCCCCCTCCTCCCCAGAGTTCCCGCGGAAGCGGAAGCGGAGCCGCTGGAACCAGGACTCGCTGGAGCAGAAGACGGTGATCCCGGGGATGCCGACGGTGATCCCGCCCGGGCTCACCCGCGAGCAGGAGCGCGCCTACATCGGTGAGGGCGGGCCGGGGGCTACCGCTGCCCGGCTGGGGGCTACCGCTGCCCGGCTGGGGCTACCGCAGCCCGGGGGCGGGCCACCCCAGGAAGGGCGCTCTCAGGGCACGGCGCCCGGGTCAGGGCCGGTAGGGGCCAGGCTGGGGCTGGTAGGGGCCAGTTTGGGCTAATAACGGCAGGTTTGGGGCTAGCGGAGGCCAGTTTGGGCTAATAACGGCAGGTTTGGGGCTAGCGGAGGCCAGTTTGGGCTAATAACGGCAGGTTTGGGGCTAGCGGAGGCCAGTTTGGGCTAATAACGGCAGGTTTGGGGCTAGCGGAGGCCAGTTTGGGCTAATAGTAGCCAATTTGGGGCTAGCAGAGGCCAGTTTAGGTTACTGATGGCCAATTTAGGGCTAGTGGAGGCCAGTTTGGGCTAATAGTAGCCAATTTGGGGCTAGCAGAGGCCAGTTTAGGTTACTGATGGCCAATTTAGGGCTAGTGGAGGCCAGTTTGGGCTAATAAGGGCCAATTTAGGGCTAGTGGAGGCCAGTTTGGGCTAATAGTGGCCAATCTGGGGCTAGCAGAAACCAGTTTGGGCTACTGATGGCCAATTTGGGGTTAGCGGAGGCCAGTTTGGGCTAATAATGGCTAGTTTGGGCTAATGAGGGCTGGCTTGGGCCTAGCGGAGGCCAGTTTGGGCTAATGAGGGCCAGCTTGGGGCTAGCGGAGGCCAGCTGGGGCTAATGAGGGCAGGTTTGGGGCTAGCGGAGGCCAGCTGGGGCTAATGAGGGCAGGTTTGGGGCTAGCGGAGAGGCCAGCTGGGGCTAATGAGGGCTGGCTTGGGGCTAGCGGAGGCCAGCTGGGGCTAATGAGGGCTGGCTTGGGGCTAATGAGGGCTGGCTTGGGGCTAATGAGGGCCGGCTTGGGGCTAGCGGAGGCCAGCTGGGGCTAATGAGGGCCGGCTTGGGGCTAATGAGGGCTGGCTTGGGGCTAGCGGAGGCCAGCTGGGGCTAATGAAGGCCGGCTTGGGGCTAGCGGAGGCCAGCTGGGGCTAATGAGGGCCGGCTTGGGGCTAGCAGAGAGGCCAGCTGGGGCTAATGAGGGCCGGCTTGGGGCTAGCAGAGAGGCCAGCTGGGGCTAATGAGGGCCGGCTTGGGGCTAGCAGAGAGGCCAGCTGGGGCTAATGAGGGCCGGCTTGGGGCTAGCAGAGAGGCCAGTTTGGGCAAGCAGAGGCTGGTTTGGGGTTAATAATGGCAGGTTTGGGCTAGTAGAGGTCAGTTTGGGCTAATAATGGCCAATTTGGGGCTAGTAGAGGCCAGTGTCAGGTCACAGTGCCCAGTTTTAGGCTAGTAGCACCCATTTTTGGGCTAGTCACGGCCGTTTTTGGCAAATAGCGCCCAGGCTGAGGTCACAGTGGCCGATTTGGGGCTATTAATGGCTGGGTTTGGGCTAATAATGCTTATTTTTAGGTTAATAGAGCCCAGGCCGAGGTCACAGCGCCTGTTTTTGGGCTAATAATGCTAGTTTTTGGGTTAATAATGGCCAGTTTGAGAGCAACAGCGCTCTTTCTGGGGTTATAGCGCCTTTTTTTGGGGTGAGGATGGTCGTTTTTGGGGTAATCCCATTTCAGAGGTCAGAGTGCCTGTTTTTAGGGCAATAAAGACCGTTTTTAGGCTAATAGAGCCCAGTTTTGGGCTAATAGCGTCCATTTTTAGGCTGATAATGCCCCGCCTGAGGTCACCCGTCCCATTTTTAGGGTAAGAATGGCTGTTTTAGGGTCACAACCCCCCCCTCCCCGAGGTCCCGGCGCCCGCTCCGACGGTTGCACGTTGCCGTCGTTAGGGCGGGTTTCGGTAACGAAGCCGGGGTCGGTTGCGCAGTAACGGCCGTTTCCCGGCAACGTCGCCCAGTTTGGTGCCAAGAACGGCGATTTTGGGTCGTAACGCTTGTGTTTCTTCCCTAATAACGATTATTTTATTGCTAATAATGGTTATTTTCCTGCTAACGATGGTTATTTTGATGCTAATAACGGCAATTTTGGGTCATAACGTTGGTTTATGGATAACAACCTTTAATTTGAGGGTGATAACGGCTGTTTCCGTCATCGCAGGCTCCAGTTTGGTGGTAAAAATGTCAATTTTGGGTCACAATATCTCCAGTTTCTCACGATAACGACCAATTAATAGCGATAACGTTGAGTTTTGGCGATGATAATTCACATTTTTCCATATCCCGAGCAGTTTGGTGGCAAAAAAAAGGTGGATTTTGGGTACCGACGACGTGGTTTGCTCACGGTGACGATGAGTTCGGTGCTAATAACGGCGATATTGGGGCGAAAACGTTGGGTTTGTTCATCGCAATCGTTAATTTGCGGGTAATAACGTCGATATTCGCTAATAACGTCCGTTTTCCTCACCGCGACGTCCGATTGGCTGGCGGTAACGTCCATTTTGGGGGACGATATTGGGGGTTTTCACGTCGTATCGCCCGTTTCGGGGTTGAAAATGTCCGTTTTTGGTAATAACGCCGTTTTTTTTGCCCCTGGTGTGTCGTTGAAGGGTGAAAACGTCGATTTTTGGTAATGAGACTTGTGGTTTTGGGGACGTTAACGTGGATTTTGGTAAACGGGGGGGCGGCTCCTCGCTCAGGGCGCGGAGGAGGGTGATGGTTCCGGGGGAGGGGGATCGGGGCGAGGGTGGGTTTTGGCAAAACGCCCGCTTGGATGGCAATGAGTTTTGGGGCTAAAATGGGGAGTTTGAGGTAAAAGGGCCAGGTCGGATGGCGAGAACGTCCAGTTTTGGTGCCGAAATTGGGGTTTTTGGGTCAAAAGGCCCGGCGCGACGGCGAGAACGTCCAGTTTTGGTGCCGAAATTGGGGGTTTTTGGACAATATCAACCAGTTCGATGGCAGCGTCATCAATTTTTGGCACTAAAATTGGGGGGTTTTGATAAAATCCCACTTTCGTGGCAACGGTGTCAATTTTTGGTGCTAATACTGGGGGTTTTTGGATAATAACAGTTAGTTTGATGACGATAACGTCAACTTTCGGTCCCAATATTGGGTTTTTTTGATAACAGTGCCGAGTTTGGTGACGATAACGTCAATTTTGGGCAACAAGATCGGGTCTTTTGGTAAAAAGCCTCGGTTTGATGAGGATAACGTCAACGTTGGGCAACAAGATCGGGTCTTTTTGGTAAAAAGCCTCGGTTTGATGAGGATAACGTCAACGTTGGGCAACAAGATCGGGTCTTTTTGGTAAAAAGCCTCGGTTTGATGAGGATAACGTCAACGTTGGGCAACAAGATCGGGTCTTTTTGGTAAAAAGCCTCGGTTTGATGAGGATAACGTCAACGTTGGGCAACGAGATCGGGTCTTTTAGGTAAAAAGCTTCGGTTTGAGGAGGATAACGTCAACGTTGGGCAACAAGATCGGATCTTTTTGGTAAAAAGCCTCGGTTTGAGGAGGATAACGTCAACGTTGGGCAACAAGATCGGGTCTTTTTGGTAAAAAGCCTCGGTTTGAGGAGGATAACGTCAACGTTGGGCAACGAGATCGGGTGTTTTTGGTAAAAAGCCTCGGTTTGAGGAGGATAACGTCAACGTTGGGCAACGAGATCGGGTGTTTTAGGCAAAACCTCTCCGTTTCACGAAGATAACGCCAACGTTGGGCAACGAGATCGGGTCTTCTGGGCCAAATCGCTCCGTTTCACGAGGATAACGCCAACGTCGGGCAACGAGATCGGGTCTTTTGGGCAAAACCCCTCCGTTTCACGGGGATCACGCCAACGTTGGGCAACGAGATTGGGTCTTTTGGGCCAAACCGCTCCGTTTCACGAGGATCACGCCAACCTTGGGCAACGAGATCGGGTCTTCTGGGCCAAACCACTCCGTTTCACGAGGATAACACCAACGTTGGGCAACGAGATCGGGTCTTTTGGGCAAAAAGCCTCCGTTTCACCGGGATCACGCCAACGTTGGGCAGCGAGATTGGGTCTTCTGGGCCAAACCGCTCCGTTTCACGAGGATAACGCCAACCTTGGGCAATGAGATCGGGTCTTTTGGGCAAAACGCCTTCGTTTCACCAGGATCAGGCCAACGTTGGGCAACGAGATCGGGTCTTTTGGGCAAAACGCCTTCGTTTCACCAGGATCAGGCCAACGTTGGGCAACGAGATCGGGTCTTTTGGGCAAAACGCCTTCGTTTCACCAGGATCAGGCCAACGTTGGGCAACGAGATCGGGTCTTCTGGGCCAAACCGCTCCGTTTCACGAGGATAACGCCAACGTTGGGCAACGAGATCGGGTCTTCTGGGCCAAACCGCTCCGTTTCACGAGGATAACGCCAACGTTGGGCAACGAGATCGGGTCTTTTGGGCAAAACCGCTCCGTTTCACGAGGATCACGCCAACGTTGGGCAACGAGATCGGGTCTTTTGGGCAAAACGCCTTCGTTTCACCAGGATCAGGCCAACGTTGGGCAACGAGATTGGGTCTTCTGGGCCAAACCGCTCCGTTTCACGAGGATAACGCCAACGTTGGGCAACGAGATCGGGTCTTTTGGGCAAAACCGCTCCGTTTCACGAGGATCACGCCAACGTTGGGCAACGAGATCGGGTCTTTTGGGCAAAACGCCTTCGTTTCACCAGGATCAGGCCAACGTTGGGCAACGAGATCGGGTCTTCTGGGCCAAACCGCTCCGTTTCATGAGGATAACGCCAACGTTGGGCAACGAGATGGGGTCTTTCGGGCAAAACGCCTCCGTTTCACCAGGATCACGCCAACGTTGGGCAACGAGATCGGCTCTTTCGGGCAAAACCCCTCCGTTTCATGAGGATAACGCCAACGTTGGGCAGCGAGATGGGGTCTTTTGGGCAAAAAGCCTGCGTTTCACCAGGATCACGCCAACTTTTGGTCCCAGTACTGGGGTTTTTTGTCAACGGTGCCAAGTTTGATGACGACAATGTCAAGTTTTGTCAACAAGATTAGGTCTTTTTGGTAAAAATCCTTGGTTTGATGACGATGATGTCAACTTTTAGTCCCAGTATTGGGGGTTTTTGGGCGAAAACGCCCAGTTTGATGACGATGACGTCGATTTTGGCGCCGACGTTGGGGTTTTTTGCCATCGCGCCGGCCGTTCCGTCACCAACACCCATTTTCGGCACCAACGTGGGGTATTTTAGCCAACGGCGCCCGCTTGGTCGCCCGTAACGTCCCGTTTGGACACCATCACCCTCTCCCCGCCGCCGCCGCCCCCCCACCCCCCCACCCCCAGCTTCCCCGCACCCGCCGCGTCCCGCTCGGTCGGGCGCGGGTGTCGGTCTCGGGTTGGGGGGGGGGGGGTGTTGGGTTGGCGGGTGGGGTTGATGGGATGGGTGGGGGTCAGGGGGTTGGGTGGGGGGGGGTGGGGTGAGGCCCGGTTGTTGGTAACGCTCTTCTCTCCCGCCCTTTAACCGCCTTTCTTCCAGTGCAACTGCAGATCGAAGACCTGACCCGCAAACTCCGCACGGGAGACCTGGGCATCCCCCCTAACCCTGAGGACAGGTTGGGACCCTTCACCCCCCCACCCCCCCTACCCCCCCACCAACCCCCTCTCATCCCCTCCGAGACCCCTCCCCACGCTTTCACCCCGAGGGCGGGGGAAGGGGACGCTCCCCCCCCGGGGGGCCACGGCCAAACCCTCCGGCTGCCGCGTTGGCTTGCGGGTGGGGTGGGGGCGCGCGCCCTCCGCGCCCCCTCCTCCCCCCCCCCCACCCCCATCACCTTAACGAGCTCGTTAATTAGCGGCACACCCCCCCACCCCCCCGATTCGGCCCCGATCGGCTCCGCGAACGCCGCCGTTACCCCCAAAAAAACACCACCCCCCCCCCCCAAAATTCCACCCAATCCCGCGTCAGCCGGACACGAGCCCCCCCGGAATCTTTTTTTTTTTTTTAAGGGGGTGGGGGGGGGTTGGGGGCAAAGACCCCCAAAACCCAATCCCCGATAACCCTAACTTGCTCCTCCGCAGCCGAGCGCGTCGTTAACGAGCCGAACCCTCGTTAGCGCTAATCCCCGGCGGACGCCTCCGTGGAGAAGAAGGCCGGGGGGGGGGCGGGGGGGAGCGCGCGGGTTGGGGGGTGGGTGGGGGGAGTGGTTTAACGCCTGATAATTAACAATTAACGAGCCGTAATTAGCTGACTTTGTTTCGCCCGCCGACAGTTCCCTTTAGGCCGCGAGGACGGCGCCGCCAACCGCTCAGAATCCCGAAAATAAATTAAAAAAAAAGGCTCTTTTTCACCCCAAAAAAGTTGGGGGGCAGGTTTCCGTTTTCCCGCCGGGGGTTGGGGGGGGCCGTAGGTGGTGGTGGTTGGTTTTTTTGGGGTTTTTTTAAGCTTTTTAACCGATAATCCATATAATCCTGGTTATTTTTTTTTTTTTTTTTGGTTATTTTTATTCCCTTCTTGCAGCCTCATCCTAAAATTGGGTCATTGAAGGGGGGGGGGCGGGGGGCGTTGTGTGTGTGTGGGGGAGGGGCAAAACCTTGAGAATTGTGGTTTTTGGTTGTTTTTTTTTTCCAACCGTAACGATAATTGGAGGGTTTCGTTCACTTTTTTGACCTAATCCTGGTGTTTTTTTCGAAGCCTGATTCATTTCTCCCCCCCCCCCAACTAAACTCTTCCCTCCACAGCTGCCAAAGCAAGCCCCCTCCCCCTCAAATCCCCCTCCCCCCTCCCCCCGCAGGAGCGGCTCCTCTTTAAAAAACCCACCGAAATGGGCAAAAGGCCTAAATTCAACCCAAAAAAACGGAGAGCGCAGAGCCCAAACGAGGGTTAAACAAGTTGTGATATGTCGGGGGGGGCGGGGGCCGGGTGCTAATTAACCCCCCACCCCCCCCAGATTAATTAAACACCCCCCCACACCCCCCCCAAGGTGATGGGGGGGGTGGGGGGTGTGTGACCCCTTTGCGTTGGCGTCAACCAGAGCGCAGGTTAGGGGGGGTGTTTGTGGGGGGCTCTCCCCTTCGTCGGGCGGGGGGGGGGGTGTGTTGGCTTTGAGGTGACCCCCCCTCCCCTTGCCCCCTCCCATCCCCTAGGTCTCCATCCCCCGAACCCATCTACAACAGCGAAGGGAAGCGGCTGAACACGCGGGAGTTTCGGACGCGGAAGAAGCTGGAGGAGGAGAGGCACAACCTCATCACGGAGATGGTGGCCCTGAACCCCGATTTCAAACCCCCAGCCGACTACAAGTGAGGAGGGGGCTTCCCCTTTTTCACCTGGCGAAGGGGGCCGGGGTGGGGGTGGGGGGGTTATCCCTATATTTTAATCCCCTCCTCTTGTTTTTCCCCAGGCCGCCCGCCACCCGGGTGAGCGACAAGGTGATGATCCCGCAGGACGAGTACCCCGAGATCAACTTCGTGGGGCTCCTCATCGGGCCCAGGTAACACCCCCACGAATTTAGGGGTGGGGTCCCTGCGCCCTCGTGCCACTGACAAAGCCCCCCCCGGGCAGGAGGGGGCCCTTTAAGAGAAGGGGGGTGGGTGTGTGTGTGTGTGCTGCTTGCTAGGGGTTAGGGTAGGTGAAGCTCCTCCCCCTGATTTGCATAGCTGGCCACACCCCCTTGTGGGGTGCCCCCCAGCATCCCCTGTGTAATTTGGGGGGGGGGTTATAGTGATGCTGACTGGGCACCCATGGGGGTCCCAGCCCCCTCCCCTTCCCCTCCACATGGGGTTCTGTGGTGGTGGATGCCTCAGGGGGATTGTGGGACCGCCCCCCAGCACCCCCAAATAACCGGGGGGGGTCCCTAACACCCCCAAGACCCCCCCCCCCATCCCCTATTTCCCCCTCCCCCCGGGCTCCCACGGTGTCGGGTGCCCAGGTAAACCCACGGGGTGCACCCCACCCAAATTCCACCTGTGTCCCTGCCCCCCCTCCTGCCACTTAACCCCCCCCAGCACCCCTTAAATAACGAGGGGGGTCTCTAATGCCCACGGAGGGGGTCCCTAACACCCCCAAGACCCCCCCCCCCATCCCCTATTTCCCCCTCCCCCTGGGCTCCCACAGTGTCGGGTGCCCAGGTAAACCCATGGGGTGCCCCCCACCCAAATCCCACCTGTGTCCCCGTCCCCCCAGCCCCCCCCTCCCACCACTTAACCCCCCCAGTACCCCCCAAATAACCAGGGGGGGTCCTTAACACCCCCAAGACCCTCCCCCCATCCCCTATTTCCCCCTCCCCCTGGGCTCCCACGGTGTCGGGTGCCCAGGTAAACCCATGGGGTGCACCACACCTAAATTCCACCTGTGTCCCTGTCCCTCCTGCCACTTAACCCCCCCCCCCCAGCACCCCTTAAATAACAAGGGGGGTCTCTGATGCCCACGGAGGGGGTCCCTAACACTCCCAAGACCCCCCCCCATCCCCCATTTCCCCCTCCCCCTGGGCTCCCACGGTGTCGGGTGCCCAGGTAAACCCATGGGGTGCACCCCACCCAAATCCCACTTGTGTCCCCAGCCCCCCCCTCCCACCACTTAACCCCCCCCATTACCCCTTAAATAACCAGGGGGGGTCCTTAACACCCCCAAGACCCCCCCCAATCCCCTATTTCCCCCTCCCCCCGGGCTCCCACAGTGTCGGGTGCCCAGGTAAACCCATGGGGTGCACCCCACCTAAATTCCACCTGTGTCCCCGTCCCTCCTGCCACTTAACCCCCCCACCTCAGCACCCCTTAAATAATGAGGGGGGTCTCTAATGCCCACGGAGGGGGTCCCTAACACCCCCAAGCCCCTTCCCATCCCCTATTTCCCCCTCCCCCTGAGCTCCCACAGTGTCGGGTGCCCAGGTAAACCCATGGGGTGCACCCCACCCAAATCCCACCCGTGTCCCCAGCCCCCCCTCCTGCCACTTAACCCCCCCCCCAACACCCCTTAAATAACTGGGGGGTGGGTCCTTAACACCCCCAAGACCCTCCCCCCATCCCCTATTTCCCCCTCCCCCCAGGCTCCCACAGTGTCGGGTGCCCAGGTAAACCCATGGGGTGCACCACACCTAAATTCCACCTGTGTCCCCGTCCCTCCTGCCACTTAACCCCCCCACCTCAGCACCCCTTAAATAATGAGGGGGGTCTCTAATGCCCACGGAGGGGGTTCCTAACACCCCCAAGACCCCTCCCATCCCCTATTTCCCCCTCCCCCTGGGCTCCCATGGTGTTGGGTGCCCAGGTAAACCCATGGGGTGCACCCCACCCAAATCCCACTTGTGTCCCCAGCCCCCCCCTCCACCACTTAACCCCCCCCATTACCCCTTAAATAACCAGGGGGGGTCCTTAACACCCCCAAGACCCCCCCCAATCCCCTATTTCCCCCTCCCCCCGGGCTCCCACAGTGTCGGGTGCCCAGGTAAACCCCACAGGGTGCCCCCCCTGGAATTCCACCCGTGACCCCCTTCCCCCCCCCCCCGCAGGGGGAACACCCTGAAGAACATCGAGAAGGAGTGCAACGCCAAGATCATGATCCGGGGGAAGGGCTCGGTGAAGGAGGGGAAGGTGGGCCGCAAGGACGGGCAGATGCTGCCGGGGGAGGACGAGCCCCTCCACGCCCTCGTCACCGCCAACACCATGGACAACGTCAAGAAAGCCGTGGAGCAGGTACCCTGGAGGGTGTCGGAGGGAGGGGTCACTGCGTCCTTGTCACCTCCTGGGTTTATTTTAACCCCCCCCAACCCCTCCCCCAGATCCGGAATATCCTCAAACAAGGCATCGAGACCCCCGAGGACCAGAACGATCTGCGCAAGATGCAGCTGCGGGAGCTGGCGCGCCTCAACGGGACCCTCCGGGAGGATGATAACCGGTGGGTGACGCCCCCTTGGGGACCCTCCTCCCCCCACCAGACCCCCCTCAACCCTTAAAATAACCCTCCTGCCTCTACGTGCCTCCTTTTTCCCCCCATCCCCCCCCCCCCCGGCAGCATCCTGCGCCCCTGGCAGAGCACCGAGACCCGCAGCATCACCAACACCACCGTCTGCACCAAGTGCGGCGGCGCCGGCCACATCGCTTCCGACTGCAAGTTTGCCAGGTAAATTGACCCCCCCCCGGACCCTCCCCCAGCCCGTCGGGGGCTCACAACCCCCCCCCCCCTCTTCCCTCCCCAAAGCCGGGGTGGCCATGAGAACCGAGCAACCGGGAGCGAAGGGGCGGGCGGTCCCGCTCCCTCTCGCCCTGTGGGGGGTGGGTGTCTGCTTCTGACACCGCACACACCCCCCCCCCCAACTTTAAACTGCGCCCCCCCCAAGGCCTGGAGACCCCCAGTCGGCGCAGGACAAGGCCCGGATGGACAAGGAATACCTGTCGCTCATGGCCGAGCTGGGAGAAGCCCCCGTCTCCGTCAGCTCCAACGCCGCCATCAACAACAGCCCCCTCTCCAGCAGCCACCGCGCCGCCAACCAGGCCAGCAGCCAGCCCCCCCCGGTTCGTCTAACCCCCTCCCCCCACCTCAGCACCCCTTAAATTCCTTAGGGACCCCCCCCCCCCTTCTTGACCCCCAACTTAACCTCCTGCAGAGCCGCCCGCCCTGGATGAACTCGACCCCTTCGGAAAACCGCCCTTACCACGGGATGCACGGGGGGCCTGGGGGGCCGGGGGGGCCGCACAGTTTCCCCCACCCCATGGCTGGTATGGGGGGGGGCCACGGGGGGCACCCGTTGCAGCATAACCCTAACGGACCCCCCCCGTGGATGCAACCCCATCATCCCCCCATGGGGCAGGGTCCTCACCCGCCCGGGCACCCGGGACCCCACCACATGGGTAAGGACAATCCTGGGTGGAGGGGGGGGGGGGGGCGTTGGGGGCCTGGGGGGGGGGATTGAGGGGACCCAGGGTGGGTTTGGAGGGGTTTTGGGGTGATAAAGGGGGGGTTTTGGCACCCCTGAAGGCGACGGTTTGGCTCCCTTTGAGGAGGTGGGAGGACTGGGGGGCGGTGGGAGGGGATTGGGGGGGGGGAATCTGTGGGATTTTGGGGAGGGGGGCGCTGTGGGTTTGGGGGAGGGGGTTTGGAGGGGGGTGGGGAGGATTTTTGGGGTGAAAAGTGGGCGGTTTGGCCACCACCCCCCCCCAGGAGGGTGACGCGGTTTGGCATCTCGAGGTCAGAACGGGGCGGGGGGGTGGGAGGGGAAGGGGGGATTTGGGGGGGGGTCCCCAGGGATTTTGGGGTCAGCGGGAGGGGTTTGGGGGGGTTTATCCCCCCCCATCATTTTTTCCTCATTCCCAGCACAGGGGTTTTAGGGGGAGGGGGGAGGATTTGGGGGGCAGAGGGATTCTGGGGGGGGGTGGGGGTGGGGAGGGGGGGGTGGGTTGGGGGTGAAGGGGTCGGGGGGAGGGGGGGGGGGTCGCCCCCCCCCCCTCGCTAAGGCGACGGTCTCTCATTCCCTCAAGATCAGTACCTGGGAAATGCGCCGGTGGGCTCTGGGGTCTATCGGCTGCACCAGGGAAAAGGTGAGACCCCCCCCCTAAAAAACACCCCCCCCACACACCCCTCCTGGACCCCC